>CAXKVY010016414.1:0-21278 GCA_964058915.1 Tetropium fuscum | reverse complement strand
ACTATTGCCGAAAACCGTTCAGATTTGATTGGTGTCGGACTTTTTACCCTAGTTAATACCTCGTACCCTCTACCTCGATAAAAATTGCCCCGCAAATAAAATCGCACTCCAGGAGTGCGTACATTTTAAGACGTACGGTAAAGGGTAGCGCCTCTTTAATCTATGGCAGTAGTAGCGCAGTGCACAGATCGTGTGATCTGTGGCGCAGTGTTACACTGCGTACGGTAGGGTAACGCAATTTTTATCCAGGTACGAGGTATTAACTGGGGTAAGTTACCGGAAGTATACCCGGACGTGTACATCCCATGAAATTGAACGCTTGACTATACGTTTATGATTCTACCCGACGTTGAATTTGAACGTGCTGGTAAGCATGCACTGGCCGTGCGTCTAAAATGATCGCACCCCAATGGTGTTCCTGCCCAACTGTTATTACTTTTGGAGATATGTGGATATTTTGATTGAATTTTTTTAAATGTATATTTATTAGAAAAAGTGAACACCTATATATTGTTAATCGCAACCACAAAACTTTGTATTCAAAACTACTTGTTTATTTTTTATTTGTGGTTGTATAATGTGTGGTGTGGCTAAAGTTACATTCAAAGACTCGAAAGAAGATAATTAAAGTGCGGGAAATATTCTTACATAAGATGAAGATTCGAACGTGCTTCTTTCAACAAAACACAAACATTTCGTTATTATGAAATGTATAACCCATATACTATAATAGATATATATATGATAATATAAATATAATATAACCTCACATTAATTTTGGGGTTCTTTTGGAGCCACTTCCTCCTCTACTTTCGGAAAATGTTAAAATTTTTATCATATTACAAGTATAAATGGAGGTCGGCAAAATTAACAAACCATTTTACCAATAATTTAGATCAGTTTTGCGTATATAAACAGTTAAGCAATCAAAGAGCACGGCATTATTCACAAGAGAGTGAGTATTTGAGGTTAGTTTGCTGTCATAATCATGTACAAATGTATTTTTTTAAGGCAAAGACGATGTTTCAACTAGGGCAAGTAAATTCGTATCATTTTTGGAAAGGACTGACTTGAGGCGAGTCGAGGCTCGACGGAGTATACTAGTACAAGTACAATCTGCACAGTCTTATCGGGAGTTACACTCGTATTGTAGCTCTTTAGGAACCGTTAAACATATGTTTCATTACACGACAGGAGTAGAACCAATGGTAAATATCACTATTAACTACTGTTGGGGGTAATTAACAATAGATTTCAGCATTTCATAATAGTTGAGTTCATGGAGGAGTCAGATATTGGCAACATTTTATCAGCAGGTTCGTACATTGAAGAAAACTTAGCAGTGCCCACCCAGTCGCAATTTTTATGGTTCAGGGCCTCGAATCGCAAACTACCAAAGTTAAAACAAAGTAAGACCAGCAGTTTATCATTTGAAAATGGCACAGAAGTTATGAGGGACAATGAAATTAAAGATAATTTACGAAACTGTGAAAATGTAAGTTGTTGATTGCAATGACAGTTAGGGAGACTTCTCGCGTGTTTCTATTTTTAGGTATCTGAGCAAATGAGAGCGCTGCACTCACTTACTAAATTGAACGATGTTGGCACTAGGTTAAGGTATTTAACGGCGCGACAGATTGAGAGTACAGTATCAGGCATATTCCCTTACGCTAGCACATATCCATTTGGTTCATCTGTCAATGGGTATGGTACAATGGGCTGTGACTTGGACCTGGTATTGCGACTTGTCGATAAGAAGGTAGGCTTGATTTTTACTAATTTTGAACATATAAAGATGCATAATCCAAACGCTTATTTAGGTGAACCAAGACAGTAGACTTGTCTTTCATTGTAAAGCTGGATCAGGGTCAGAACGCACCATGAGCCAAAGACAGATGGAGGCCATCGGTGATCTGCTTCACCTTTTCCTGCCTGGTTGTACGCAAGTGCGGAGGATATTGCAGGCGAGGGTCCCAATTATTAAATACCATCAGCAACTGACTGATGTGGAATGTGATTTATCAATGACTAATATGTAAGTGCCTTTTTTATTACAGTGATTACAGCACGCTGTCACATTTTATCAGTTTTGTTTGCCTCGAACAAAGTCTTTTTTAGTTTTGACACACATATTTTTGCAGTTACACAGAACACTCTCGGTCAGCCAAGGAACCTAACTAAATTGACACCTTAGGAACTTTATTCTCTTATGTTAGTCATATAGTCGCTCAACTATTTTTATTTAAGCTCACTATCACAGTTGTTTTGATCTATATCCCTATAAATCCATTATTTATGTTCATAATGCACACACAACATCCACACACTAATAAAAATACAATAAAATTATCAACACGTAAAATATCAAAAATATACTAAAATAAAATAAAACTGATAAAAAGCAAAAATTTTAGAAGAAATGATACTGAGGACCGCAATCGTGATAACAAACAGTGATTTTTTTATTAAAATTTGACCTGCTTTGTTAAAAATCACGAGAATATCTGTCAAAATCGGTTTCAGATCAAGAAAAATACTTATTCCGATTACGATTTGCAATAGTAATGAAGTCTCATGGGTATTCCAATGAAAATCCGCGTCTTTCATGAGTAGAAAAGACGTTTTATAACAAATTTATTTATCGTTTATTTTACAGGTCTGGCGTGTACATGTCTGACTTTTTATACATAATGGGCGAACTAGATGACAGAGTGCGTCCTTTAATTTTCACGATAAGAAAATGGGCACGGGAAGTGGGCCTGACAAATACATCCCCCGGCCGGTGGATCAGCAACTTTTCCCTGACACTTTTAGTACTGGCGTTTCTACAGAGGCCTTTGCATTCCCCACCTATTTTGCCATCACTAAATACTTTAATCAAATTAGCGGGTAAGATCAATAATTTTTTCTGGACGTATTTCATTCAGGCCGTTGTTTTATTTTCCAGGGCCAAACGATCAGTATGTAACCGAAGATGGTATAAGTGGCACTTTTTTAAGAGACTTGAATAAGCTTGGCGACAGATCATCAAACACAGAAACCTTAGAGTCGCTTTTGTGCGAGTTTTTCGAGTACTACTCACAGTTTGACTTCATGAGCAAGGCAGTGTGCCTGAACGAGGCCGTAGCTGTAACAAAGCCTGAGTTTAGCGCCATGTACATAGTGAATCCGTTAGAACGGGGCTTGAACGTTAGTAAAAACGTTAGTCAGGAGGAAGTGGAGCGGTTCAAACGGGAGCTTAAAAATGCCGCGTGGGTACTGGAGTCGCAGGAAAATAAGGAGGCGAATTGGGGCCTGTTATCAATTTTCGAAAACAAAAATAAGCTGCAGTATAATTTAAATTTTGCACTATCGTCCAAGCAAAGTAGACTAATGGAAGTGAGTACGCTATTTGAGGAGCAAGATCAAGAAAAGGAAGAAGTCGTTTATAGGAATAATGCTGTTAAGCAAGAGGTGGTAAACATTAAAAAAGAGACCCAGGAAAAAATAAATACCCTGAAAAGGCATAACAACCAGAGGTAGCACAATTAGGACAAAACATTTTAAATTAATTTCCTTTAATCTGGTTAAGTATAAAAATGAGGATACACAACTTTTTCTTTGAAAACAAAATTATAAACTTTTGTGGTATATTATTTATTTGTATGATTAAACTTTTTACCGTTATGTTCACGTTTCTCTCTATTCATGAGTCGTTAACCCCCTCCTTAGTGACTCTCTCCCTTCTTGCCAGCCACCCTCTTAAAATCGCCCATATTCGTGGTGTTTATGGGAGATCCAATAATGGCTAGGTGGTCTATCTGCGTTACTTCATCACCGGACTGGTTGTCCTTTATGAAGAACTGAATGTTCTGTACATTTTGGAATTTTACATACCGCAGATTGACCGGGTTTCCTTCCAGGTCCTCGGGAGTCACCCTAGAAAAGAACCAAATATAGTGGTGCCCAAATAAACCATGGCGGAGTAGCATAAATGGCAAATGGTGACCCAATACCGTACAGACTTGATAATCCGTATATGCTGGAATTCGATTTTACAAGTATTCGAAGATTATTGTGTTACTTACTCCAAGTCTTGGATGCTAGTATAATTATCGGCGAGGTCAAAATCTATGGTTCTAGGTTGGTTGATGAAAATCCTAATATGTTTTGGTCCCTTATCGGCAGGCGCCTTGATTTTCAAACTGTGGATCTTGACGCCTTGGTTGAATGTAATTGAAATAATTAACTGAAATACAAAACAGCTTTTTGATCATGTATCAAGTTCTATATTAGCTGTCAATATTGTATACATACATAAATTGGAGGCTTTGCAGTTGGCTAAAAATAAACACAAATTGTTTTGTACCTGTTCATCACAGTCGGATTGTAGAAATCCCCCTTCTGACGTAAGGCAGTGTATAAACGGATGATCATCACTCTCATTGAGGCATTCACATTGTGCTTTCATAATAAAGGTTTGCAAGTCCATCTGAAAATACACAAGTAGAGTAGCTATATGGTTAGTTTATTTTATTATAACTTACATGACCAGCTACTCCTTCGGCATCTTCGCTATCATCGGAACCGTAATATTGCTGAATTTTATTCTCCAGAGTCGCAGCATCCGCACCTTGTAAGCGGTCTACTTTCGTCTGAAACTATCACTTACACTAATTGAATTTAATATCTCCAACAACTTACCTTGTTCCTATAAAAAATAAACGTAGGCATGGCCGAGACACCCTGAGCAGCAGCCGTGTCCTGGCACTGGTCGACATCGACTTTGATGAACACAGCCCTGGGGTATTTGACAGCTAGTTGCTGGAAGACGGGAGCTATTTTCTGACACGGCCCACACCTTGCAATATACCCAAAAGCAGTGAGAAAGTAATCACTTTTAAGGTTAACTTACCAAGTCGCTGTAAAATCTGCCACTACGAGTCGCGTAGATGCGTTAGCTAGTTCCGTCTGAAAATGGGCCTCATCTGTTATCACTCTTACGGATCCCATGGTATTCGTTGCACTAAGTTATTGGAATTAAGTTGGAAAGTGATGACTGGCAAAATATAACCTAATCTGCCAATTGCCAATATTAGACAGATGACAGACAGCAGTAGGGATTTTTTGATTTTCCAATGCAGGATATCTTTGTCACTAGATTGTTAAGGGTATGAAGGCGTTTAGCGCGTAAGTTCGAATGTGCAAATACATTAAAAGTAGCGTTTTTGAGTAATTGTATTAGTCCCTGTCCCTAGTCTAGAATTATTATAGGCAGTGTATACCTATTTCGACGGTTCGACAGTGTATGGTGTATGTGTTGCCAGCGGATCAGAAAATATTGTACCAATTCCTGCAGATACATGTACCAGATTTCACACAATTGTACCAGATTTGAAAAAAATGTATAAAAACATTTTAAATAATTTTTTTTTATTACACACAAAATAAACCATATGCATTGGTTAGTGGCGCTGAAACCGCTCCAGATCTTCAAAAATATTTTCAAAGCAATTCAATTATAACTAACTATTAACTATTAAATTATAATTATGCTTGAATTACTATTGTTTATCGTACCACTGTACTGTATTATAACCATTGAAAGAAATTCACATTTCCTGAGAAATTTGAATAATATTTGAAAAGTATAGTGTACTTGCAGGCTTTGCACTGGAATGTTAAATTCGAAAATGATACATTTTCTCAGTAAACTAATTACATTGGACTAGGAGTTTGGGTAATCTTTATTTGGACCTATTATGTCT
Organism: Tetropium fuscum; assembly: GCA_964058915.1. Taxonomy (NCBI): domain Eukaryota; kingdom Metazoa; phylum Arthropoda; class Insecta; order Coleoptera; family Cerambycidae; genus Tetropium; species Tetropium fuscum. Next base: position 15,531 of record CAXKVY010016414.1, on the reverse strand, counting down.
CTGCCCGTTGAACAAAGGAAGGTTCCTTTAATTAGCGGTTTTTTGTCAAGTGACTTTATAGAAAGCCACTGTACGATAGCTTAGAGACCCTTACGATAGCTGATATTTAGCCGCCATCTTTATGTGAATAGTAAAATCATTAGCGAGATTATTTACCTATTTCTACCTACACCGGAAAAGTGCACCGGCGCCATCTTTTGGGCTTAATGAAATCTTGCTTCTATTAGCATTACCATAGATGGCACTACTGTGTGCCGAGAAGTTACTCAGCTACACAATAAATTTTTCTACGAGATCGAGCAGATATAGAGCTTAACTTAGCAATTATCCAAGCTCGAAATGTTATTGATTATATACAAAGAATAAAGAATAAGGCACAATGCAGAAAAGGAGTTTGCAGACTTGTTTCAAAGGACTTTAAAAATGAGCGAAAAAACCAAACTGTCCAAACTAAGCGGTGTAATACACCGTTTACTAATGAAGAGGAATATTACATGATGTCTATATTTTTGGAAAAGTTTGAGATACACAAAACAACTTGCGAATTTTGCTATAGGTATCTAGTGTCTTTGCTATCTATTATAGTGTCTTCTCCCTATATCTTCCAGTATATATAACATCATTTAAATTTATGAAAATGATCTTGAGCAAAGTAGCTGTAAACGCTGAATTTGAAATGTGACATCAATATTTAGCAGTCCAATTGAATGAACCAAAAATGCTATAGAGTGTTTAAATTAAATATTTGCAATGATAATTACTTTCCGAACATAACCCCCTCTAGCTCTAGAACCAAATTCTGGTTGTACCTACCTATATACTAGATACAGTACATTTATAAACAAATATTATTAAATGTTAATGCTTTTTGTAATAAGAATTAAATAATAAAAGTCTAATTAGGTACTAGCGAGTCAAAGGCGCTCCCTCTACTATTTTGCAAAAAATTTTAAAACTGAAAGATATGTCGGCCTCCGGTTTCCTTATTTATTTTCCTTAATTAATGGGCTATTAAACACAGCTAAAAGGTCTATAGAGTTGTATTTAATTTTTTTGAGAAAATGTGTAAAATTTCTTTGAATAGCGCCCCCTATCGTTAGGCACACAAATTAAATTTAAGTTGCTTAAAAAAATAATAAATCGGGTTTAATAATAGCCCTACGTGATGACTCATAGTTGGTTAAATCCGGCTAAGGCAAACTCAAGTTACAGCATTTGAAAAATTCCACATATTATGTAGTTATGCTTCACACTACTGTTGCCATGGTAATTAGAAAAAAATGTTAAAACAAAATTTGTAGTTGACGGGATATTCCAAAAAGTGTAATTTCGACCTATATTGTACCTTGTACCGAATATATTTTAAGAAATTGACGATTTACGTATCTACTGTAACGCCCCCGGGCGACGAAGTTAGGAACTCTTTGTGTTGCAACTTTATCGAGAGATTAGAGAAAACAAGATGGCAATACTTGCCATAATGACTTTATATTTGACAACAGGCTATTTGACTGTTTCAAATAATAACCCCTCTGCCCTCAGTGAATTTATTTGGAAGGGCAAAATGTTAAAATCTTCAATATATTATAGCAAACTACTTATTTTTGAGGGAAACTTGACAAAAAGTTGCAGATTGAAGCTGCCTTTGCACGTCAAATAAAATAAAAAAATGTCGACGCGTTAATAAGTTCCGATCAAAAATATTGCAGGGGTTGGTTTTTTAGCCCCCTTGTAATAACATCTCAGGGTTACAAAAACTGTCACAATCTGTCATTTTATTAGTCAAAGTTGTCGGCCAAATTTCATTCTTCTAAATTCTTCCATAGTTGAGAAACTAAATAAAAACCATTTTTTACCCCCAACTTTAGAGGACTCACTCTAAAGTCCTCTAAAGTTAAAAAATCTGTTATTTTAAAGACTAACGCAATTTATATTTATTATTTTTGTGTAATAAAAATGAGAATGACAATGGTGGGTTAACTATAGGACGCCCATGGAATAAATTTAGGCGCTTTTGTTCTTTCCAAATACCAACAGTGTATATATTTTGCCTATATTTTGTGGTCACGTAGATTTCAATCATTGTTAAAACCCCTATTATAGTACTCGATGACAGACTTTTGTATAGTACCTACCTACCTACAAAACGTATAGCACATGCCTACCTCCTTACTATTGGAGGTCCTTACCCCGTCAAGTACTCTTGACGGGGCCCCGAAATTGAGTCTTGCGGGAGACCTAGTATTCGTGTGTGGATCAGGCAAGTAAATAAAAAAGTTATGTGTAACATAATTTATTATACACGATTTATTATAAAAACAGTAACTTAATACAAAGCAACACAAGAATAGTCCTTGATTGAAGACAGTGAATTTCCAAATCTTTGGCAAATAGGTATTAGGAAATAGAGAAAAATCATTAATAGCCGAATAGTGTCGCTGATATTGCACAAAGCCTAAACATAAACAACAGTTAGACATTTATAGGTAATGTAAGCCTTACAATTTTACACATTTTCCTAAAGTAGTTATTGTCTTTACACAACAGTAGTGATAATCGCGGAAATCATATTACACGAAATAAACGTCTCTACCCTACAACATTTGTACAATCGCGGCAGTTTTTTTTACAAATTTTTTGTGTCAGTGTTCGAGCAAGTGTTCAATCAAAGTATTGACCATAAGTAGGAAGAAGTATTCGTTTTCATAAAAGGTACAAAATTTTATTTACATCAACTAAGATTTACATCTTCAAATTTTCAACAATGATATGCTTATTCTAGAATCTATCCAATAGTTCTAAAATAAATAAATTTAAATCATCGCCCTTACAACTTTACAAATTATGGCTAATTTATGTACATTTTCTTTGGAAGACTTTGTGACTTGTCGTCTTATAATTACTTATCCTAGGACAACTACCGTTTAGAATTTTTGCAGGTACAACAAAACTATTGCCCATGTACAGGGCGCGGTTGCGGGTTCCATCCATCAAGCAGCAGTTTGACAGAAGACAGTCAAGTACGTCACGCAATGATATGTTTTCAAAAGTGATATTCTATGATAGTGATATAGCAATAGTTTTAGAACCTCGAATCTAATGAGCGGTGCGATCATTATATTTATCTTAGCGATTGTTTTAGGTACGTGTAATTCCCGCTTTTAAGCGATGAAATATAATTATTGTAAGAGGTTTTTAGGGACAATTTAATTTATCTATAAAAAAATCGCATATGCCACAGTGCAATTGTCACTTTGACAGCGACGAAAGTTATCGGCAACTTTTTGCACTAGTGTTTTTTCACAGGTATTCAATTTTTAATCAACCACAAATAAAAATGTGTTATTTTTAGTGTTTTATAAATAAAGTTTGCATTCATGTTTCTAAATTTCTTATTCATTAAATTGTCCTGCCGAATTACACTCGATATTTGTATTGACACTGGGTAAAGGGTAAATCTGCGTTGCTTAAATTCTAAACTGTTTCCTTTAACAATTTGACTCGAAAAACTGTCAACCTAAAAACGCTCCACCTTCGGTGTCGCGTTTTTAATAATTCACAGTTTTCTCGTCTAATTGCTAGGCGAGGCAACAGTTTATCCGGTAAAATACAAACCTCCTGTGTAATTGTAAGTGAACAGTTGATCTCAGCCCTCTCATGATAAAACGAATTGGAAATTTCCAAAACGCAGACAACAGCAAGTAATGAGAATATGGTTTGACAAATAGAAAAGCATTTACTACTAGCTCAGATGGTGAATACCTACCATACGTTTTGCTGTTTATGAGAAACCAATTACACGCTGTGATAATGATCTACAATCAATTTGCCTAAAATATATCAATACAAATGCAAAATGCCTACTCACCTACTTAACGACTTAAAACATATTTAGATAATTATCATCTGCTTCTAATTCAATTAATCAAAAACAAAAAAAAGGAATTTTGACATAGGTAGGTACTCCATGATGTCGAAAACCACCATAATTTTATAATTATTGCATAGACTGACAAATTATTTTCAATCTTACGAAAGCTATAGGTACATATTTTGACGATTTTTTTCAAAAATTTTAAAACACAATTCACACTTTTGACAAACGTCAAACTGCAAACGGTCAATCAATATACAGGCGTAGCAACTTAACACGAACCAGGGGGTCATCAGAGGGGTCAAAGGAAGGAAACTGTGCAAAACCAGTCTCAGACACCTAACATTGATTCGCTTCGCTAAAATATATACTTAACTATCATACATTCGGCTAGCAATCCCATAAATTATAGATAAGTATGACAAAAGCGGTCCAGCTCACTTGACGTGCATGCTCATCGGCAGCAGGTCGCAGTTGCAGGCGGCGCCGCCATCACCATCCTGGCACATCTTCTGACACCACAAGTCCCAATCCACCACCGGCTGGTTGTCCGAGATGGACAGGCTTCTGTAGGAGAGCATGTCGAGGGAAGTGGCGTTCTTGTAGAGGCCGCAAGCCTGGCACCCGTACAGCCTGTAGTCATAACTGACGCAGAAGTGACTGCAGACCTGCACGAAGTCGGTCTTGGTGGTGGCGGTGGCGGACTTCTCAGCACAGATGCATAGCGGATAACCGAGGTTGTTCTCGCAGAGGACGCCGCAGGAATTGTGTCGAGTGGCGGACCCGAAACTCACGTTCGTGTTTGCGTGTAGCGACTGCAGGGGCAAGCCTTGGGGGATGATGTCGACGCAGTCCGCTCCGCAAGGGGTGCCACCCAGTCCTGACATGCAGAGTTCGGCGCATATGCGCCGCTCCTGCGAAGCAGTCACGATTGGCTGCAGGGCGGCGGTATCCATGTAGTAGGATATGTGCCTAGCCGCGGTCACGCCCACCAGCACCAGCAGCAGGAATATCGACATCCTGCAAAGTTATGTAACTGTGTTATTGTTTGAGGGACATTGGCGGGGGCGGGTAGGGTGGCCCACGTTTTATTGGTTTTTTTATATTAATGGTGTATCGCGACTGACCTCTGGGCATAATCGGGTGATTGATAGATGATGGGATGGGTAGATTTTGGAATGATTTAGATGAAATTAATGATTTTGTCGCGAAGATTACTGTATTAGAAATGCATTTATAAAGGTCATTATGAAATGGGAACAAATATAATGTACACCAGATTAAACCATACATCCCTAGCCCAGTCCACCAAAAAAATTATTGAATTGAATAAAAATAATAAATTGAATTATTGAATCTTAACGGAATCACATTATTATACTTGGAAAATGAGAACAGCACCACTAAAATTGCTATGTTGCGTATTATTTGCCATGCTTACATTTTAAATTCTATATGTCTATCGATTTTACTAAATGTTCACCAAAATCAAAACGCTCAAATACCGTGCTGTATATAATAAATATTTGTGCTATCCATTCATATTTCTTCTTTCTCGAAAAAACTACTTGTGCGTCAAATAATTATTATGTTACTCCAAATATTAAATATGCTCGCGCATCTCTGCTTGTTGTTTCCAGAAAAGTTTTTGCAGGCTTTTACAGCAGTTGCACAGTATACTTAGTAGCTTTTACAGTGCGTGTAACCACGTAACCAGTGTATTGTCATATTATGATAAACTAAAACGGCTAATGGAAGTTTACCAGGGCCGCGAGTAGTGTTCCAGACGAAGTTCCGCTGTTTCGTTCTTATTCGGAGTCGGATGGAGAAGCTGATACGGTACAGCCTAAAAGATGGCGCAAGCAAGGTAGGAATTTAGTGTGTTGAAAGAAAATTTTCGAACATTAAAAGTGCCTAGGAAACTTATTTGGCAGGGGTTTCAGTACTCATGGTTGGAACCACGGATAGAGATATACATTTTCACTCCTTTGGTCTTGTTGTTACAACCACAGAACAAACAAATGATTTTGTGTTTTTATTTCAAACGTTAAAGAATACAGTTCTCTCACTCAAGTATTCGGTCAGGATATAATTATACGAATGTGCTGGGCGCATGCAAAAAAGAAGATGCAAGTACGAGTTGAGCAATCTGTGCAAAAGAAGTACCAGGGACATACTATTGATATTGATTTGATGAAGGATATTGATTTTTGGCAATGTGCTTCAACAACGGAGGTTTTTGACAGGGCCTGTGAAAAATTTCTAGATAAATGGAAAGACGAAACAAATTCCGTACTTTATTTCAAAGACGAATGACTCACAAAAATCAAACTGTCTAAAAAAATATCGTTAAAACATGCTAGTGAAATGAAACGGTGTTATCGAATTCCAGGTGGAGATGTAATGGAATGGGAAACTTTCGAAGATATGTGGGAGAAGTTTGACGGCTACAAAAAACAACATTTCAGTGAGAGGGAAGTACAGTTACCACAGGACGACTCTGACTGGTTAAATGGCACATGCAATTGTCCAGATTATCTTAGAAGTTACATTTGCAAACATTTAGTGGGGTCAGCAATTCGTCTGAAACTTGTTGAACCATCTACTGAAGCAAGAAATGTACGAATTGGAGAAAAACGAAGAAGAGGACGGCCAACTAAAGCTAAGAACGCCTTAATAGTGCAATAAGTGCTTGTTTCATTTTCATTTTTGTTTCGTGAATGTTGTGTTTCATTTTATGTTAAAGAATTATATTGTTTTATTTCTAAGACTAACACTTACTAACTTTCGTTTTTGTTTCGTGAAATTTATGTTGCATTTTTAATATATCGATTTATTTTCATGAATTCTTTACTTATTTCTATACCCCCATTTATTAATGAGACCTAATAAAATACGATTATTTTTAATTATACCTAAGTGAAATTTAGGCTAACAAGAATAAAAAATTTGGGTATATACTTTTCAAATTGAATGTGGTATAAAATATAGTAAACATTGTGTATTTTTGCTCAACAAAGAGTGTTTTTAACTGCTAAATAATATAAGTAACCGACGAAATTTGGTGCACATTTAGCATTTATAACCATCAACAGTTATTTTTAGGAATAAAAAATATAAGAGACTAGCATTATATCAATATTTGGTTGCCTTTTTAAGATTATTCATTTTCTTAATTTTGGTGAGCATTTAGTATTTTTGGGAAACGAAAGTATTTTTTTGTATGAAAATATTGGGTAAAGTTGGTAGACTGTTAAATATACCACCCTTATGAAAATTGTAGAATGGACACAAATCTCTAAATTTGTGTTCTAGACTTATTTTTCCTGAGATTGAGAGTTTTAAAACTACATAGCATGGAAACTAAGCTTTTTTGTAAAGTCGGAAAACTTTTCAATTAATTTTCTACGTATTTTTCTCATTTTATAGCACATCTCGCCAATCGTGCCATCACTGCGCCATCGTAAACATAATTATATCATCACTACGATATAACTGTCATGTTTTTAGATTTAATTTATTACGAATTGTTTTAAGTTGCATGGGATATTTTCAGCGATTTTTTTATTTCGCATTTTAAAATGTTACATAAAATATGAACTTCGAATTCTATGGTGGTCTGTTATTCTGCGCGACGATGGAATATTTTTTTTCAAAAATCACTGAATCAGCTACCTACTTACGTTTTTTTTGCCGAATGGTGGAAAAAGTCCGCTTATATTTCAGAAAATTTTGTGCTGCTGCTTGCGGAGTCAGTTCTTTAATTTTTGCCCGCAAATATCCATACATATTTCGCGACTCGCTCCGTCATATAACACTGAACGAACAATTTTGATTTTTCATAATAATTAATTGGGAAATCGTTCCAAAGCAAGGCGGACGAGGTTTAAATAATGTTTCAGCTGCATGATCTTCACTAGATCGTATAACAAAAAATCGTTTCTACTAATTTTGAAGTAGAATTAACGTATCTAAGAATAGTAGAGGTTTGTGATTTTTGTTCAATGTCTGTCTTATCATCCACGAATCAAAAAAAAATACGCTTCATTTATTTCTTTTGATATAGTTTCCTGAATATAATCAGAAATACATAGCACAATTTCGTTTTGCATTGTTTTTGTTGTGCCTCCACAAAATGCGGCTCTAATTTTTTCGCTATAGGACCCCTTTTCATATAAGATTTTAATACTTCTTTAAAATTTCCGCAAAATTTAAGGAATTAACATTTTTATCATGCCCACGAAAAGCCAACTCCTAAATACAAAACAGCGTCAATTGGTAACTCCATTAAAATCGCCGATTTAATTAAATATTATTATTTGTACATTAAATTTTATAATGTACAAACGACCATTTTCATTTAATGAATGGGCAATGGTCTTCAAATTTTTATTAAGTTGTTATATATATATATATATATATATATATATATATATATATATATATATATATATATATATATATATATATATATATATATATATATATATATATATATATATATATATATATATATATATATATATATATATATATATATATACATATATATATATATATATATATATATATATATATATATATATATATATATATATATATATATATATGTCATAAATAAAATACTCTTTTGAAGAAGACCCAAAAAAGGGACCGAAATGTCAAGTAATATAATCAGTCGGTTTTTACGCATTTTAAAGTTTAAGTTCTTCTAGTTAAATGTATGCTTTTATATATCAATATGTTCCGGGAGCTAGGTAGTCGTTTTCTATGAATGTGAGTTCTCTGTCAAAACTAATGTCACATAAAAGTGTAACTGTGGGAATGGTAGGTTTTGATGGTAAATTCGAGCCTCACTAAAGGGGAAAGAACTTGTACAACTTTTAAATGATTCGTTTCCGTATATACGTCCAGATATATAACGGGTAAGTATCTTCTTTATAAAGGGTCCGCCAATAGGGACGCTCGATCTTTGACAGCTCATGGCGGCCATGTTGTTTGTGGTAGAGTTGGCAAACGTAGTTGTTATTATTCAGTGTATCTTCACAAATCACCATGAACCAATTCAGCCGCGAGCAACATGTGCAAATCGTTAAAACTTATTACGAAAATCATTCATCGGTTCGAGCAACGTTCCGCGCGCTCCGCCAATTTTACGGTGCAATTGATCGTCCTGCTGAGTCGACTATCTGCCGTTTGATTAACAAATTCGAGGCAACCGGTTCGGTGAACAATCAGCCAACACCGACGCGTCGTCGAAACGTCCGATCTGCCCAGAATGTCGCCGCTGTGCGCGATAGTGTGCGTGAAAATCCGCGACAGTCAATTTCACGTCGCGCACAGGAACTCCGCCTTTCGGAAACATCACTTCGCCGAATCTTGCATCTGGATTTGGGCATGCATCCGTACAAGATCCAGCTGACACAAGAGCTCAAAATAAACGACCATAGACAGCGCCGTATCCTTGCTGATTGGGCTTTAGAGCAGTTGGAAGTCGACCCCGATTTTGGTCGCAAAATCATCTTCAGCGATGAGGCACATTTTTGGTTAAATGGGAATGTCAACAAGCAGAATTGCCGTTATTGGGCCGAGAACAATCCACAGGAGGTCCACCAGGTCGCAATGCACCCAGCAAAGGTAACTGTTTGGTGTGGATTTTGGGCCGGAGGCATCATCGGGCCGTATTTCTTCGAGAACGACGATGGTGTGTCCATCACGGTAAACGGCGAACGATACAGATCCATGATAACGAACTTTTTCTGGCATGAAATCGACAATATGGATGTCGAGGATATGTGGTTTCAGCAGGACGGCGCTACGAGCCACACAGCGCGCGCCACAATGGATCTTCTGCACGAGCGCTTCGGAGGAATGGTTATCTCGCGCGGAGGCGACATCAACTGGCCACCGAGATCGTGCGATTTAACCCCACTAGACTATTTCTTGTGGGGTTTTCTTAAATCACAGGTCTACGCAAACCAACCACAAAACACTGATGCCCTCAAAGTCAACATACGCCACGCCATCGATGAAATACAGCCCGATTTGTGCGCCAGAGTCATTGAAAATTGGACTTCTCGTATGCGCGCCACCCAGCGAAGCCGAGGTGGACATTTGACCGATATTATTTTCCATACATAATGCCTTCGAATACTCTTTCAAACAAAAAATTAATTTCATTTATACCTCTCACACAACTTGCTTTATTTCATTTTAAAGATCGAGCGCGCTTATTGGCGGACCCTTTATATATATTTCTTCCGTCCGTGTGTTGTCAGTTGTCATTGAGCTCCACCGAAGCGGCTGGACTGATTTTGATGATGATTAAGATAATTCGAGTTCTAATGGTGTTCAGCTTCACAATTTGATCCGATAGAAAATATGTTTTTAATTAATTTAAATATCTATAAATTAGGTTTGTGACCGGTGCTTTCGCCATTTTTTCTAGTTTCGGGGTTCTGATGTTACAAACATACAGAAAAACATACAATCGAATGGAGAATCTCCTCCTTTTTTGAAGTCGGTTAAAAAACTGCAAAAATATCATCAATATACCTCAAACAAACTCTAGGGAAATACTCGAGTTCTTCTTTATCGATTACATACTCTACTCATCTACTCATGAATAGACTGGCAATAAAAGGTGACAACGTTCCAGCAGTGGGAAACTTTATTGAATTTTATTGAAACTTTATTTAATTGAAAATAATTTTGTTTCATGCAGTTTCGTGAGTTTAATGTAAGCAATAGATGAATCTATTACTTATTGAATAAGAGGGTAAAAAAACTGTAAAAAATGCAAAAAGTTATTAGTTATTTACATATTACATTATTAGCAGCGTGTAATGTACTGAACTTTTCATTCTTCTCTCGATTTTATTATGTAAAATACATAATTTAAAGAAGCTGAAAATCATCTGTAGACTGTAATAAAATGGGTATTAAGGCGGTTTATTGACATAAAAATAGTAGTATCACAGTATGTTGTTAACGTTACTTTGGTAACATTCATGTCAACAAAAAATAATATTTTGACAGTTATCAAATAATTATTACTTCAATATAAAATTGATAAGTATAAACGTCGTTTAAGTTTAATATTCGACTAGAAATTAGTTAAAAATGAATTTCATTGAAGAAGCAGCAATTATTGTGTGCAGAAGTTTGCTACGATGGACGTTCAGTATAAAAATTGTGTTGTGTTAGTGCAGATTCTTACTACAAAAAATAATGTGCAAAGAAGATTTGTCGTAACAGAAGATTGGGTAACGTATGTTAATCGTTATATCCGACCAACTCCGACCAAAAAAGGCTCAATATGAACGCTTCTTTTATCAGTATGAGAGCGTGGCAGATGTGTAAATCAGATGGATGGAAAGCATACAATTTAAAAAAATATTGAATTGAAAATAATGTTGTTTCATTTGGTGCGTTTAATGTATTCGTTTATTAATTCTTGACTAAGATTGTTTGATTCGAGTGAATCCTTAAGATAGTCCAGGGTCTGTTGAATTGGTACACTTGGAAACAAAGTTCTTACATCAATGGAGATCGAAAAATCACGCTCCTGCAGCTGAATATTATCGATCTTATCGATACTGTCAAACCAGCCACTTTTTGACCGATTACAAAAAACAATTATCTGACCCACCTTCTAGCTATACAGGATATAAGTTTTTCCCTTTGTAGACTATATAGGTTGGAAATGTCTTAAATGAGGCACTCACAGTAAACATAAGGGACGTAGAACTTTTTGATTGGTCCATAACACGAAGAACTCTTTTAACACCTCGACGGACAACCACCTTTACTTGACCTGGTCATCAGTCAAGTTGGTCTCGCTATAGTTTAAAATGTTGTCGGGACCTACGTCAACAAGGTGTTCTGTTAGATTATCAAAATATGCATTCGTTTCTATTGCTGTAACTTCACACCTAGATCTTTTCATATTTTGTGCCAATCTAATTTGTGAGCTCATGATGCCTCTTCAAGAATGATTGTAAATTGTAACCAATCCTTACCAAGTAAATTTTCTTTGAAGCGTCTTTCTTGTATGTCTTTAACTACTTCTTTATCTATTTTTTATCTACTTTTAACTATAAATCTTACTTCCATATGTGTGATCGGATAACTGCAATTGGCGGCTCTGTCTATTGCGCCGACAATTGCATTTTCTTCAAGCCTGTTCAAAACTGTTTGCCTGCCAGGTTTTAAAATATTAACAATTAACACCTCGATATTTTCTGCTTAGAGTTGCCCTTGGAACTATATAGCGTTCTTCAGCCTCTCTAAGTGTCAATATGCATGCCATTTACAACATTTTCTATTGCTGTTTGTAGACTTTCATTGGAGTAGTCAATATATTTTCTGGCATGTCCCAATTTCCCATTAAAAGAACATTTTTTTATTAAATACCGGTGTAACTTTTTTTAATTAGAATTTTTAGGTTAAATTTACACATCACATTATTAACGACGTATTGACTGAGAAACGGGAATTTCAATTTCTAAATAAACTGCAGAGTTTTTGCACAGCATATGAGACAACTTTGATGTTTCTAAAAATATGACATACATTTACTTACCAGTCAACTTTTTCTAATCTAGAGCATCACGAAAATTACCACCGACCAAAACAAAAGTATGTAACAGACATATAAAACACGTAATTCATCAACGCAAGTTCGGAACTGCACCTGTAGATAGCCCTAACATATTAATTTAAAAAAAATCCAATCCCAAAATGTTACCATCCTTGTCTCAAGTACCCCCGGTACTTCGGTATTAATTTTTGTTAACGGATTTCTAGAACGATTTCTCATATAGAAACGGTCTATATGACCCTTACTAATAAAACTGTTAAACATTTCATAATAGTCCTCTTTATATAAAATAAATTATCGTTTAAAAACTATAAAAACGCGGTGAATTAAAAAATAACTAACTATTATTATTAAAAACTACTACGATTTTGTTTAATAATGATAAAAATTCCACTAACTCAATATAATTAAATGCTTTTTACTAAGTTTAAAATAAGAACAAAATGATCGACAAAAAAATGATTTTCTTATAAAAAAAGCATGGGGGTGCATGATATCAATTGTTATAAACATTTCATTGATATCATGTACCCCAAACCCACGCCTTTTTACAATAAAATAATTTGTTGTCAATCAATTTATTCTTATTTTAAACTTAGTAAAAATCATTTATTTATATTGAGTTAGTAGCATTTTTATCATAATTAAATAAAATAGGGTAATAGGAGAACCGATAACAATACAATAATTTGACAACTTTGTCCTAGTCATTGGTTGTTGATAAGGGTGCAAAATTTCAGTTCAATCTGATGTTTTGAAGGGTGAAAATCTCGTTCGAAGATTCTGTAACAAACAAACATACAGGTGAAGCTAATATAGAAGCGTGTTAAAGAGAGTTCGATTTCTGCAAGCCCTTACTAACATAATATCCTTTGAATGAGTCGGGAAAGCATTGAATATAACTTTCAACACAGGCTACAATGTCATCTAAGACACCCTGAGACTCGGGTAACGTAAAATTTAAGCCCTTATTTACAAGGCTAAGTCCATCCTTACCCATACTAAACCTCCAGCTTAAGACGACTGGACGACTGGGCCACAAGACTATATAAATCGGTCTAAAGGTTATTTTCTATTCTTCTTAACCCTAGTATCACCAAATGAAAAATTTATATTAATATCCAAACAAGCCAATTGTTTCAACTCCTCCTACTGTTGACCGTTGTACCTTCATCCGTCCAACAAGAACAACGAATCATTCTAGCCATAATGCTAACAAGAGCAAATCCAGGGACATTAGTAGAGCAAACGATTTAATAAGTGTCATCATCCCGGCAAATATATCATGTCCCCTTCAACTATCATAAATTCCAGTCAGCTACAGAACTCCGCCGCCGCTCCCCCGTCGGCAAACAATTGAACATCAGACGTCAGCGCCAGAGGTTGCCATTTTCCGCTTGGTTAAACGGCCAACCGGCCTACGCGATTTTTGTACACAATTGAAAATGAGATTAGGAATAATGAAATTCAGGATTAGTTAAAAGTTGACAGGGATTTTGGATTTTGGACGGGTGTCCTTTCCGGTTTTAGAATGTAACGCACACATTATGTTAGGCGCCTTTATGGCGTTTGTCACAAACTTAAGCACTGTCATATGTTTTTCTTATATGTTTGCGACAATTTTGTATTTCATATTTTGGTTTTCATTAACTAGAGCAGTTGCTATTATAGAAAATCTTATCAAGAACTGATTTCTATAATTAGGTACATTTTATGGAAAGCTTTTTGAGATTAGTCTGATAAAGTAATCCCATACATTTACGATTTATATAAATTACAACCTACACTTACGAAACTAATAGCTACATGAACTTTTGACCGCTAGCACTTCGTTTATGAGTATGATGATGTGATGTCAAACTTACTTCTTAAAACTCATGTTAAGTCTCACACCTATGCAACTATATTCACCGGTACAACTAAGTATAATCAACTAATCAATGAACAGAGGCAAAACAGATAAGAATGGACAACTTTATATAGAGAATATTGGAGTAGTTATCTGTCAGCAATGGTTATCGATGATTCTTTTGTATAGGGTGAGCAAAATACACGTAGATATTTTTCCCAAGTTTCTCAAATCTGAAATCATCGTATTCTCTACATGTTTTGAGTTTGAAACAGGTAATATGACAGCAAAAGTATAATATTGTGCTACCACTAATAATATATTACTAATATATTACACTTTTGATGATGACACAATTTTAGATGACACAACCTTTGCAGCGATATAATAATTGATCAACGAGAACTACAATTGAAAATAATCTTGAACATAGTTGAGAGCACCAAATCTTTAGGAATATAGCTGGGACTTTGGAAAGTTTGGAAAACTTAGAATAAGCATCTAGACAAAATTCAAAATAAACTTATACCAATATGGTTTCGGCAATATAGGGTGTCGGAGATAATTTTTATACTTTTATTCTACTCTTTTATATCTGATCACAATATGGGCAACTCGTGGCACAACTTGTTTTGGATAGATGAAAGTTTTACAAAATAAAATTATGAAAGTCGTGTTTAATATACCCTGGCAAACTGCTACCGAAACTATTATAATCTATAGTAAATATAAAACCATTAGAAGGCGTATTAAAAATAGAAGGAAGTAAATTAATTTTTAAAAATATAGGTAACAACTTACGGGTATCTACATCAAATTTTTCTTTTTTCGGGTGACGGTACCTCAACACTAGCAACAACATTTTATACAAGACTTTGTTTCAGATCCACACTTCCAACATTCACCCAATTCTTTGGGACACCTTTGACAGAATATTACATGACAAAGCCATGTGTTGGGCAGAACAAAAGACTAAAACACAAAAGCACAAACTTTCCCAACTCCTCACCAAACAAAAACCCATCAACGTCACTAGACCTCAATACTGTAGTCCACAATTTTTCTGACTTCCCCATCAGTGAACCCGGTCTTCAAGCTTTATCCAAAGGATTTATTTTCGCTATTTCTCCCAAAATTATCCCTACAGTGATTATTTCCCCCCCCCCCCTATTATTTCCCATGTCGAAAATTCTACATTGCAAGGAT
>CAXKVY010016413.1:0-36881 GCA_964058915.1 Tetropium fuscum | reverse complement strand
TTGTTCACTCTGGAAATGAAGAGTGTTTAGTGTGCGAGGCTTCGCATACGTGATGTCACATCGATTGCCACAGACGCGCACTGCTTCACCATTATAACGACTCATACTCACACCACGCTACCGCTAAATAACATATAAGTTACAATTATCAGCCAACAGGGGCCCCTTGAGTCAATGTCTATAGAAATAAATGCGGTGGTTCAATTTAAGACCCGGTCCAAATTAAGGACTCCATATGTTTCTGTATATGTTTCCATATAACCCACAAAATAATAATTTTTAGGTCAATATTGTGCCACGTTTTCGACATGTTTAAAGAACAAAGCTGCCAATCATTTTGTTAAAATATGTCAGGGAAACTAACAAAAAAATTGAATTACTCCAAACTACCATTTATGCAGATACGACTGCCTTGCTGAGTAGGTCATAATTTTATTGCTCTTAAATCTTTGTAATTTTCACTTATAAGATCTGAGCTATAGTATAGTCCAATCATATGGCAACAGAATTACAACATCCACATAAATATACTTGAATGTGTACTATATTATAACCCAACCACCATTCATACTTTTATTGGGGTGATATTACTTCAAGGCTTGCGGTTTAAGATTTTTTAGAAGAGCTTTTTATTTATGATTCGTGCATATACCTAATATGACCACTTTTCCTACAAAGGCGAACCCAGGAGCTACCTAACGGCAGGGCACTTGACTTAAATATTGAAAAATGCTTAATAAGAAATGCCAAAATGTTTTTTAAACTAAATAAAAATATTTTTTTTATTAATTTTTATTACAAGGGTTTTTTATTAAATCCAAAAAAGAAAATCGAGATGAAAAACGTGGAATAAAGTAGGTCATGCGTAATACATACCTTCAAGTTTATACACGCTGAACGATGCACACTGAGCAATCAACTCTACAAATAGAGGGAGAGAGGTATTGTACATATTGTCTTTATGGTAACTGAAGTGTGGCACATATGTTCGTGATTCTAAATGGTGTAGATTTGTCGAAAATATAGCATCAATCGTTGTTCCTGATTTAGTCGTTGCAGTTTGGATCAGATTCGCCCCATCCAGATATATCCAGCAGGATATGCATAAGTAATATTGTATTCTTGTTAATTCCGATTCTGTCACGATCGTTTATAAATTATATCAAAATTGTTGCCCAAGTCAAAGCTGCATTCGCTCTCTCTGTTTCTCATTAAGTATATCAAAATTGCTTTCCGCTTTAGAGCACTTGTGGAGGATCGTTGCCCAAGGCTGGATTCGATATCTCTGTTTCTCTCTCTCCCTTATATCTGCCATATGCTTTATCTCACTTGCGAGACAAAAATGACCTTGAAAAATCACTATCATGTGGCTAAAGAAGTATTCATTTCTTTACTTCACAAAAAATGGCGTGCGATGGATATCCGCTGCGGGCGGCAGCGGATGCAAGCTGTGAGCTGATCTTTAGTTTTATTTAAACATTTTATTTAAACATCGATGATGACCTGATCTATTAATCGAAGCACTATTTAAACAGTTAATATATTTTAATTAAATCTATGTAAATAGTTACATTTTCGAGGTAATGTCACTATACTGTATCCAACGAGAGAATGGACTTGCACTCGAGCGAAAATTCGTCTGTTTTGGTCAGATCTCCGCCCCTTAGAACATTAGTTCAACGCCCTCAACGTCTTAATTGGCTCAGCAGGTAGCCAGGACCGGCGCCTGGGTGCGATACCTACCGGGTACCTAATTATATAAAGTACCTACTACTGCCTACCTATTCACAGTTTGTATTTGTAGTCTCGCAAGTACGGTTATTTTAGTTGTGTTGTTTACGGTTGTGAAATAAGTTTTAAATCTATTATAAGAATGGCAGCAGCCAGAGACGAGATAAATCCACCATTATCGCCAATTAAGAAGAATAAAAGAGGCCAGGTAAAGAAATATAATAATAAATATGTTTTTTTAATACGCATACTAAATAATATAATAAAATAAATAAATATAATATAAATATATAATAAAATAAATAATATAATAAATTAAAAAAAAATAAAAATATCATAAAATGTCTATTTTAGGAATATTTAGAGTTATATTACTTTCATATAGCCCATACATTTATAATAAATTTATGTTAAATAAATAAAATGTTTTCATGTTTTCAAAATAAAATTAATTTCACCTACTTACGAATTTATTTCATCGAATGACGGTCCTGCGTATCTCGTTACAGAGCCCCTCCTCTTTAGTCGCCGATGCGCAAAGCAAGTCCATTCTCTCGTTGGATAGAGTATAGTTATAACCATCATCAACAGGATTTTTTAATGGTTTTGTTGATGGCACAAGGAGGAGGGGGCAATTACACACAACTTTTCCTTTTCCTTTCAACGGTATAGTTTTATCAGTTAATTGGTTGGCAGTACCAATTAACTGTTAAAATAGCTCGCTTTGTAACTCGTTTCCAGTCATGAGAAAGTCAACATAAACCAATAAAACAGAATAACGTATGATTAATCCTTGAAGCAGTTAGGCTGATCTTCCAGTCGATGGTCCCTTGCCCTGACTAAATAAATTTGAAAAATCGAGTTATACCTCCACCCGAGAGAAAACCTGGACTGTCTGACACTAATCCGCACGAGCTACCAAGAGCTGGTGGACAGATAATGCGGAGATGATAAGGATAAAGGATAATCATTCGGATTTCGCCCTGTAGCTTGAAATAAAATGTACTGGTAAAGTAATCATTTCTTCACCGGTGTGGGCTTTCTCAATTGAAATTGTATATGGAATAAGCATCCGAATTGCCCAATATTGGGTTTAAGGGCACGCCTATCCCAGGGAGGTTATTAAGATTAAATGGAAATGTCAGAATTTACCGTAAATGTGGAGTATTTGATTTCCGGATTCGATTATGGGCGGCTTGGCAGTATCGGAAAGTAAGCCCGATACAAAGCGTTTTCTTATTTGTTATGATTCTGGGGTCTCGAAGGAGTTTTTAATCTAGTGGAGTCTTAACTGTTTAATTCTGGTTTTACCACATGCACTAATTACTAAATAATACCTGTGGTCAAATAAAGCTGATCATTTTTGAAATATAAAAAAGTATATAAATTTGTGCTTATATAAATATAAGGTCCACTTCTATGGCATCACAGGCATTCTACTCTCACTTCTTCAATACTACTTGACCGAGCTTATTCTGAAGGTCGACTTTATCAATATGTCGTTAGATTTTACGAATATACTGCACGGGGTGCACCAAGGCTCTCGCGTGGGGCCGTTGCTATTTATAACATATAAAATCGACCATATCAAAATCGACCGTTCTCGACCATTCTCGCTTCTACTAGATAAGTCGATATTTTATGCAGCTGATACAATCCTGTTTGTTTTAAAAAGGGACCCATGCAGGACACGGTAATTAGAAGAAGGCCGTGCATTGGATTGCCACCAACAACGAAATTAATTTATAATAAAACCTTTTGCGCTAAAGATACCGTCATCTGAGGCAAAAGCTGGTACGCTGTTAGGTGGGATTGTCGATCACTGATTGTCGATTGTTAGGTGGAAGCACTGAAGTGGATACCACAGGTTGAGCAGGTGTGAAGAACATTATTCTTGATCAGGAGACTGACTGTTGTAACAATTGCTAATTGAAGATATAAAACAGTGAATATGTATATGAATTGTGGGACACATGGTATATTTTATTTTGCATTCGGTTCGATAAAGTCGGGAAACCAGATATACTTATAAGAGATCCAGTGCATTAAGTTTCCTAATATATAAATTAAGCGGCAGATAAAGTTTATAAAAACAGGAGACAGTCGAATTTGCCACGCTGTGATTATTGATACCTTTGGGAACGTAGACTTGGGAACCAAAAAATCATCCATATAAAAATACAATTAAGAAATTCTAGCGTGGGACCACCGAGAGCGAAGAGAAAAGCAGTTTGTAATAAAGCAGTTTGTAATAAAATAAAGTAAATATTACCATGGCGACGATGAAAATTAAAGAATTTTGGAGCATTTGAGTTTATGAATAAGTGTATGGATAATTCAGTTGCGTAATTTGTATGATAATGTGTGTGGCACTTTACATCTGCGCAATATCATACCCAGTACTATATCAATGTAGTAATTAGAACTTCTATTTATATGTATGATTGGCATTAATTGCACTTTCCAATCATATTATATTATATAATTATTTTCCAAATCAATGAAGACTAAGACTGATTAAATATGTTTTTCTAAACACGTCTTCATACATTCCTGTTATCATCAAATACTACGATAAATTGTTCTCTTATAAATAGACAACGAAAATAGTTACAATGTGCTGGAGCATCTACTATAAACCCGTCGCTTCGGTAGCAACAGAAACCTTAAATATTTTTATATTTAGCGGCTCTAGCTACTTGATCCATTTGAATTAATACCGTACGGACATTTCTTATGTAAATATGTTCATGTAAACAAGCCGCAAATCTGTTTTTGTGCTAAAGAACGTCTGCCTGTTATATATATGTTTCAAACGTGTATACCTCGACTTTAAACAATGCTGTACTAAAAGCTTTACGACTATATAAACTTTAAGTATTTATTTTGCTGAAATCGTTTAACAACCTTTCTTAATATTATACACTTCTTTGATTTTCTTAACTCGTATCCTAGTTCTATAAGCATGGAAATAGACACACATACATTTTGGATGTAATGTCAAAATATGTTTTACAAAAATAATGTTAGCCAACGTTAAACTTGTCAGCATAATGATCTCATGTTGGTGTATTTTATAATAGCAGACAATATTTAACCATTTACCTGTTATGTACAAGTAAGAATACTTCAGAAAAAGAGGAAACACGCTATATTATTTTAAAAAGTAGCTTATAGAAAGAAATAATAATTATTTTTTCGGCTACGTAATATTTAAATGAGTTTTTTAATGTCTCTGTACCTCCTCCGCTTGGAGTTTTTAATATTTTCAATGCTTCCACCTGCTCCAGTCTGGCATTATCATTTAGTTATAAAATTGCTTATAAAAGCTATTTCAACATTTTCTCAAATAAGACATAGAACAGACGCTTATTACCCAGTCTGTTTATTATCCCAAAGGAAATTGAAAAGGCAATGGACTGTATTTATCGCGCAAGTGCCCGTTGAAATTGTTTTTCATGCATTCTAATGAAGAAAATACTAATAAATATTGTTATTAGTAATAAAAAAATCACGTAGTCAGCGTCGGATTGTGGGCCCAAGGGCCCACCGTGAAATTTACGTATGGGGTCGGTGAGCCCTTGTATATATACATAATACAGTGACGTATCCAGGATTTCATTTTGGAAGTCCGCGCATTACTACCGGGATGCGTATTTACATAGTATACCATGTAGAGAATATAGGAAATTTAGGCCACGCCTTTTGTTTCTATCGAGGTATATTTCGAAGCTCGCTATGCGGCGTAACGTGGTATGGTTCGGGGGTGACGCAGTTAGTTATTTATCGATACGTATTGTTTACAAGGCAATGACAGCATTAATTCGTTCGCAGTCAGGGTGTCTGCATGTTTCTCGCCATAATGACTCAAATAAATCGAGAATTGTTAGAAAAATTTATTAGTCAAAAACTTCTGCATCAGATGCAGAAATATCGAATTGCGAAATTAAAAGTGCTTCAGAGTATACTTTGGTGATAAGATGTAGAACTGAATCTAATTTTCCAGAGCATAAAAATTGGATCACACGAAGAACATTTTCCAATGTTCAGAAATTTCGTAAAATATTTGTTTGTCACATAATAACTTTAATAAGGTGAATAAGATAAAGGAGAAAACACGGCTGAGAGACAGAAATAAGGACTGTAAGGAAGAAATTGATGTAAGAATCAAGAAAATTACCCGAAATACTAAACGGCTTGATCATTATTTGAAAAATAGCCTAAACACGGAAATAAAGGTAGGTGGTACTTATACATAAAAGACACTGTGTCCCAAAAGTAACGCATAAAATTCTCCCATATGTATTCAATATAAAGACTGCTTATTTTTAGATTTTGTTCAATCGCACACCTAGAATTGAAGTTAGCATTGTCCAAGCATTTAAGAATGTCTCATTCAACACGTGAAATTTTTCTAAAATATTTAGATGATGGTCTCACGCCTTCTGGGGCGAAAAATCTGCTTGAGTCTATACTGATGGCAAATTGTACAGATGAAAATGAAATTCTCTAGAATTTAACAAATGCTACCATAAACCCAGCTGACCATGAAAAAATATTCCATCTCTATGACACATGGCGGTAAATTGAAATAATCATTATGTATTTTCTGTATGTACCAACTCGGGACTTTTACGTAACGTAACTACGGAAATCGCACATACCAAAGTATATTTGAAATACTAAATAGGGATCAAGAATTTTATTTATCTAGTGGAATTACTATAACAGTTTCGGAGCATCCCATGATCATTTGTATAAGAACTCCCATAATGCGCAGGGCTCGTAAACTCAAGTAACCCGAAGAAATTTGCTTCATCGATTCTACAGGCTCTTGCGATCAGGGAAATTCCTCTGTTACCTTTTTGTTTACGTCATCTAAGACTGGTGCTTGGCCATTAGCATGTGTTATACATACGTCACAGAGATGAATACACAGAAATATTTCGATTGATTTTTTTAAGTACACTTGGAAAAGAAGCATTTTTTGGCAAAGGTTTTTTCCTAGAGTCATTGTCACTGATGACAGTTCAGCGGAGATAAATGCCTTTTGAACTACGTTTCCCAAAACAACATTATTTTTATGTGTTTTCCATTTTTGTCAATATGTTTGGGGTTGGCTCTGGAATACAGATCAAAATATTCAAAGAGAACATCGGCCTTTATTAATGAATTTAGTTAGAACAATATTGTTTGCAAAAACGACCGCTGAATGTGTTAAGCATTACGACCTTTTGAAAAAAGATAAAATAGCCAACAAATACAAACTATACAACACAAATAAATATTCTGAACGTTCAAAAAGGATTTTAAGGACGTAATTTTGCAACGATGCAGGGTACATAATGACCATGGCTCTCGTTAAGTTTGTGACAGATGTATTGGAAGAATATCACAAGAAAAGACTAGTAGCCCAGTTTTTAAATCAAATATCAATCAGTTATTTAAATTTTTGGAAAAAATCGAAGGATTTGATTGCCACTGAAGTAACACAATACACATTTCATGTATCTTCTTCGAAAGATACAAAACCTTTATATACAGTCGATATAAGAAATGAAACAAATGAAACATGCAATTGTTTTGACGGCTTTAGTGGGACTTTTTGCATATGTTTGCCGTTCATTTAAAAACAAACATGCAGTTCTTGTACTTACCCAATTTATCGGCCAAAGACAGAATTGGTCTTGTTAAATTAGCATTAGGAGAATGACCATTAGGAGGACTATCTTATCGGATTTGCAGGTATAATTCAATGCAGGAAGGAGTATTAGCTCTCTGAGTAGTTGTTACCTGTAAATCCATTCAGTATGTAGTTTAGCCTACTTTTGGATAGGGTCGCTGCTCTAGGTGCCTGCATTGCAGGACGCTGCTTGTGACAAGACATTACTTAGTAATGTCTGATGAGTAGTAGCAACTGACCGCTAGAGGGGTCTAGTTATCCCTTGCTTGCACTCTACTGCTTGGTCTACTTGACTGTTTTGATAGTTTTGATAGTCATTCATTAATTCCTATACCTACGGTGTACTGATGAGAGCCAACAGCTCGAAACTAGTCTACACCTGGTGGATGTGTTGGTGAATGACCATGGCTATCTTATCGGATTTGCAGGTGTAATTCAATACAGGAAGGAGTATTAGCTCTCTGAGTAGTTGTTACCTGTAAATCCATTCAGTGGCATAAGGAGATAAAGTACCCGAGAATTATTTTTCATGATATGGACAAAGAAAGAAACGCAAATCAATATTTTTCTACTACAGACCCATCAGCATTTACTACAAGCACTGGGGCAATTAACGGTGGACCATCACCATCACACGGTGGACCATCACATGGTGAACCGCAAACAATTAATGAAGAAGATTTCTAGCAAGAATATACAAAATTCAATGAAAATATTGATAATGTAATCCGCTTGACAGAAACATTTAAGAAGATTTAAGAAAAACTTAGAACAAATCAATACGGAAACAACTTAAATATTTTTTTGCTAATACGACTGCTAAATTGAGAACCAAAAACTCAAAATATCTGGGAGTTCAACCTACAGCCTTATCAAGGCGAAAAAGTAGATCACGTGGATTAAAAAGGAAACAAGGAGGAAGACCGGCGAAAAGACAAAAAAGAAACGGTGTTTAAGCCAAAATATTTAAGAAACACGCTAACTGCCAAGCGACATTAATATCAAAACAGTACATTGTAGTAAATATAATTATACAAGTACCTACTTTTTCTTGTATTTCGTTGTAACGCAAATTACAATAAAATTAAAGTTAAAATAATACTTTTTCTTCATGCAGTCATTCTAATTTTGTGCGTCATACCCGAACCATACCACGTTACGCCGCATAGCGTGCTCCGAAGTAGGTATACCTCGATAGAAACAAAAGGTGTGGCCTAAATTTCCTATATTCTCTACATGGTATACTATGTAAATACACTATATATATTAGCTGGATACTATAGGGAGGTGGTCCCATTGAAATTTTAACCCTTTGGTACTTCCGGTTATATCCGGAAGTCGATGTCAACTTTGTTATTTTAAATGAAATCTGATCTATTACAGAATTTTCAAAAAGTTGATTTAAAGGTAAACCAGAAATATGTAACGTACCCAAAAGCAAAAGCGTTTCTGAGATAATGACATAAAAATTGACATGCCTGAGTTTGTAAGAATATTTATAACTCTTTTTCAATACGAATTCCACACTTGTTTTTTGACACGTAGAAAGAGTAGGATCTGAAATACCTACCTTCACAATTAAAATAATTCTAAAATAAAAAACAAAGTGTTTCATTTCTTCCGTTACATGTTACATTTCTTCCGTTAGTCTACTGCAGACCGCTATATTTTATTTAGTTAAAATATTTTATATTGCATACGCCAAATTACGTATAATTAAATTCCCTAAATTCCCTTTTGTTTGTTGCTTGAGGTTATATGTTGCCTTTTTGCAATTTTGCTAGATTTTTTAACAATCTCCAGTAAAAATGCTGTGTAAACTTTATTTTACTTCTATCTCTCAATATCTCGTCGCCACAGCCGACTGGTCGCCTCTCAAAGTTCTCAAATTTCTTCAAAAGTCGGTCTAACGTTATAACTCTTTGGTTTACCACCACGCCAAGTATCCACGACCATAAATGTCACGTGCCACGGATTCCTTATTGTGTGTGGTGTTGTAATATCAGAATTTTTACCAATATATTTGATGCTACTTGCTTGATGCTATAAATCATGATTTGGATACTGGACATCACTTCATCTTTCACTGTTTTAAATACATATTTGTGTAATTCTTACGTTTTGCACCACTTGTTTTATAATTTGTCAATCGTTGTTGTGGTTTTTAAATTTTGACTGTGACATGTGTATTTATAGTTTGTTCGTTAAGCAGTATATTTGTATATTTTATGACTTGTATATTTTATGCCTAAAATTGTTTGTAATCTTGGTCAAATAAACTATTAAAAAAAGTTATGTAGGGTATGCATATGTAAATAAAAGAATATATAATATTTTATATAATATGTAGTTAATGTGTTCTATAAACTTTAGTATAATGAAAAATTGAATAGGGGATTTGGCTGAGATATATATATGGATGACATTTTTGCAGTGTTTGACACTAACATTGCGGCTGTAGAAAACTTAATTTCTATTAAATTAAATAGTCGTTTCACTTCTGTAAAGTTTACATATGAATTAGAAAATAATGGAAAACTTCCATTTTTAGATGTCTTAGTAATTAAAAATAGTGATAATAAGTTAGAATTTGATATAGAGAATGATATAGATTCCAAAATATGTATCCATCCCGTACCAACCCCGGTTTACTAGTGGTTTGAGTAAGGACCTCAGAAACGTGGGTATACCAGCAATTCATTCGTCGAGTGATAAGTTACCGCAACTCCTAGACAATCCAAAGGATACAATTGTTTCAAATGAAAGGTCGGGGATTTATGAAATTAGTTGTAATGATTGTGATCGAAAATATGTTGGACAAACGGGACGATCAATTAACACCAGGTTTAAAGATCATATGGCTCATCTGAAATATGTAAGAACAGATAAGTCTAGTGTTGCACAACATGCTTTTGACAACGATCGTAGAATAGATATTAGTAATTTAAGATTAGTTAGAAATGTGACTAATAATAGACAGTTGGATGCATTTGAGAGCATAGAAATACCTATACCGTATAGCCCGCTTTACGCGTTGCCTAGCAGCCGATCATTGAAGCGCGTGATTAGTCACACCTAAATTTCACGGTGAAAAGTGTTTTGGTGTTTGCGGAAACTACTTCGAGTGTTAATGAAAAATGGAAAAATAAAAAGAAAAATGTTTCCCCTTGATTTTCAGCCCGACCTGAGGAAAGAGGAGTGGAAGCCCACTCCTCTCCTTTCCGCATAATAAAAACTTTGAAGTCCCTATTTCCCCTCGTAATCGTCCGATTTGAATCTAGTTTGGCTAGAATGAAAGGTCGAAAAAAAAACTGGTCGACTGGTAAAAAAATATATTTCCCCCCACCCTCTTCCCTCATACCGGAAATACCGTTTGAAAAAACAGGCCAATCGTTTTTTTGTGCGCTAAACGTTTATTTGCAACAAAAAAATATTCACTAATGCCACCGTATAGCTTATGAAGAAACGAAGAGCTTATGAAGTTATGGGCCTTTAAAAAAAAATCCCCCTTTTCCCCTTCTATCCTCTCCTATCCTAATTATTCCAGCAGCCCCAGCTTGGGGCCTCTTATTTCCTTCATAATAGCTCTTTCACAAAAAAAATTTAGCCTCCAACTCCATTTTATTTTTCCTTCTTTTTGGAACTACGAATCGTGATGTCTCGCGAACTAATTATCCGATTTCGATCTGCTACATGAACGTGTGTGTTTGGTCACTCTTCATTTTTATAATAACTTCTTTTTGTAAAGTC
Source organism: Tetropium fuscum (assembly GCA_964058915.1). Lineage (NCBI taxonomy): Eukaryota > Metazoa > Arthropoda > Insecta > Coleoptera > Cerambycidae > Tetropium > Tetropium fuscum. Next base: position 25,717 of record CAXKVY010016413.1, on the reverse strand, counting down.
AAAAGCCGCCCAGATATGCATTTTTCCATGCTTTAATTGTACATCCCCTCCTCCACCCCCTTGACCTTGTCTGCACAAACCATGCAAAAATGATGGGAGGATCCGATTTGGATAGATTGGGGAAACATGTTTAAATCTGATTTGTCTTTTTTCGACTCATATTTCTTTCCAGATCCACTCCGCTAAAAGCATAGCTATTAAAAAAATTACGGGATTTTTTTCCAAGAATTATCGTATATTCAAGTATCCAAAAGGTATGTGAATTTTTATATTTTTTAGTATATTTAATGGGTTTAAATAATTTTTAGTGCATTAATGTCCGAATCGGCCGACGCGCGCGTAAGTCACACCACCCGATTTTAGCCCTATTTTCACCTCTAAATTAAAATTATAAATATTGGTGGTAGTCCTGGGAGGTGGGACTTTTTTTAAGAATATTTCCAGCCCTTTAAGGATCAACAGTTTTTGAGATATGTGACAAAACGACTCTCCCCTTTTTTTTCTAAATTGTTTATTCCTTTTGTAATTTTTACCGGCCCCACCTCAAATTTTTCAAAAAGTTTCTAGATGTTATTTCGAATCGAGTAGAAGGCTCTTACCAAAACAGTACGAAAAGTGGTTGGTTTGATGGACCAACGTTTGAAAATTGGATCGATTGCCATATCCTAAAAATATCCAGAGGTCAATAGTAATAATAGGAGATAACGATAATCATTTATCTCTGCATTTTTTCAGAGATTACAAGGTATGTAGCGCCAGGTGGAAATAACAACTGTTTCCACCAAATGCTACACACCTTTATGCGATCAGTGCGACCAAAACAATGAAATAAATATTTTTTCTGAAATCGACCATTCTAAACCCTTTTTCAACCCTAGGACCCGTCAACCCGGCCATGAAACACAGCAAACTTATGCCGATTGATAATGAGAGAGCTCGGCCGATAGTTTAAAACGCATTAGAGGAGAAGTTCAACTCGCGCAGATATAAATTTCCATTAGTACGGGTGTAGTATACTGCAATTCATAGAAATTACTTATAAGCACCCGCAGTACATTTATTGAGAATTTGCATATTTAATGAGCTTTCCTTACTCTGCTTTATTTCCAAATTGCCAATATAGCATAATTCTGCATGCAAGCTTTGTGAGAGGCAAATAGCCTGCGGAGCTGCAGGCAAGTGCACGAGGTAAATACATTCAAGAAGTTTCTTTCATAGGTATTGAGTTATCAAAGTGAGTTTATCAAAATTTCCCTTGGCATCCCCCTCACGTACTCGCCCTAACCTTTGAAGGTAAATTAAAGCCCCAAATCTGTCGCCAACTTCTCAAGTAACAAGGTAGGAGTTACTATGACGACTAGAACTTTTCCCGGGATCGGTGATATGGGCATGTTCCACTGAATATAATACGTCTACCATAACTAGCCGGAGTTAACTGGATAAAAATAAGCTGACTACAAATAGTTTGGTTATCAACTGACCGCGCCGGCATTAATATCAAGTATAACGATTATATTTAAATGATTTACTACTGTTTAGATACCAGCACAATGTTTTTCGACGGGAATATATCAGAATGTGCTCCCGTTTATACAGGTGTAACACATAAGTCATCTTTTGAATTTTAAATTAGCTACGGTAAACAGGTAAATACAGCCCGACGGGAAATACGCCCCTGTATGGCTACCAAAAATACTGGATAACATACGGTAAAGTGCATCCGATCTCAATTGAAACCGCATTTAAAGTAAGCCACAAAGCAGCCGTTCCATGCATACTGTCGGCATCTCCTTCAAAGACAAAGGCGGCCGCTTTTCTTTTACAAAGGACTTGCCGACTTTTTACTTTTTATGCGGCTTCAATTAAGATTAGATGTACTTTACCTTAGACACCACCAGTAGAAAGCGTTTACTTCGCAGAGACGGTGCGCCTGTCCTGTTTTCTTGTGTAATTAATACAAAAAAATTATAATTTGTTATAATAAATTATGATTTGTCGAAAATTTTAATATCGAACCCCATAAAATTGTAAGGTAAGTGTGTGTTTTCTCATTTTTACGAAACATGTTAAGAATTTTTGAATGACAATGAAAGTATGAGAAAGCATGTTTCCTAACCTAAAAACATTCATATCTGTATTCCTTTAACGGTTTTGTGCAATATATTAGATCACTACTGAAGGAGTAAAATTCCCTACTTAATTAATTCAAATTTGATTGGTTTTTTAATGGGAAATGGGAAAGACCTAAAAGCGAAAGTGTACGCGGTCTCATTCAGTGAACACACCCTGGAAGGTCCACATTAAGTGGGTAATTTATATTGCTTTGTGCTGTTCTTTTTTTAAAACATGAATTACGATATTACAGCTAAATTTCAAAACGGAAATAGGAAACACACGTGTGACGCCAAGAAGTAAAATATCTAAACACTATTGTCCTCATTGTAACATGTACTGCGTGTCATTAAATCATGGGCGGCACGAGTCTTAATGGGTCAGCAGTAAAATAATAAATTATTCCTTAGGTTATTTTGCAGTTAGACGTGTCACTTAATTTATAGTTTCTGGTAGTATATTCAATAATTATCAAATGATTAAACTAAGGCAAACAGAAAAACCTTACCACAGAAGATAATATTAGAATAGTACTTACGTAAAACGTACGGAGCAACTAACAAATTGATACAGAAAGACTATCTCAGAAATACAATGATTGTAATGTTTTAAAAAACATAGAACTAAGTAGGCCTAGCAGAGTTTTTCGTGGGATTTTTTTTTCATATATGTAGATAACAGGCATCCCATGGTAAACACCTAAAGTATTGCTATTATTCATATAAGTAAACACCTAAACTTAAAGGTAACCATGTGTTCATGTCCTGTAAAATTGTAGTTGTTGCTTTGCAACCAGATGTCGTTAGCTTACGGGTAGAGTTTTCTTAAATTCTGTACAGGGTAAAGTAGATCCCGTACGATTGGCCTAGATTTTACCTCCGTTAAGTATTATTACTTAAAGGAGGTGAAAGGCCATCCTTTTTAAGATGGCACCACCTCCAACGAGGGCTAGAGCCGCAATCTTTGCTAAAATTATTCAGATTCACTCAAATCATTATAGATTGTTACAGTATTTTACAGATTGTTGCGGTATTTTACAAAAAAATTGTCAAATTTTTATTTATGTATATTGTTAAAAAATTGGTAATTGTATATTGTTAAAAAAATTGTTATATTGTAATTTTAATCACATTGTCCTTTACAAGAATTACATAACTACATAACAATGTGTAATGTAAATCTGCTTTCTTACAACCGCACATATTTTGTTTTCATGTTCTTTTTGCAGCCGCACTGTATCAGTTGCCTCAAGGTTGACCAGTATGGTGAATATAAATTATCTTTTTTATACCAACCCCAAAATTCAATATCTGATAAAGTGGGATAGGAAATAGGCTTTAGAAGGTGGAATGTTTTCGGTATTTTTTCGTTTTGACGTGAAAAGTTCCTTTGAGGCATCGTTAAATTCAAAGCAGTCGGATGTTGAACATTACATTAAAACAACAAATCTTTGTAATAAATTCAAAATGTGGTAAGAAATAAATATTAGGGGTACAGACGTAAAAAAAAAAATTGTCAGGTCAGGTCAGGTCAGTCGACATTCCTTTTCCTGAGAAAAATGACATGGTAACAAAGGTGTAATTAGAAGAGATTACTTTCCTAGATTTCTGATAATGGCGATAAATGAATTTCAATTAAAGAAAGCTATTATAAAATCCGATTGTGGAGCAACCGGCTTAGTGCCAATAAATTGAGAAAAGGTCCTTTGTGGATTACCAAGGGAGACTGGTAGAAAATGAAGCCGAAGGCCAGATAGTTTCTTCATTAAAAGATATTTTAGAGACACGGTAAAGCAGGGGACCAGCATAGGGTTAAGGAGGAAACCGAAGGTCTATACTGTGTCTCTATTTCAGATTTAATAGAAAACAATATAAATAAACCTCAGGAACCTCTTCCAAGCAGTCCACATTCTTTTTCCTGAGAAAAATGACACGGTAACAAAGGTGTAATTAGAAGAGATTACTTTCCTAGACTTTTGACAATGGCGATAAATGAACTTGAATTATAAAATCCGGTTTTGGAGCAACCGGCTTAGTGCCAATAAACCGAGAAAAGGTCCTTTGTGGATTACCAAAGGAGACTGTGGCAGAAAATCAAGCCGAAGGCCACATTGTTTCTTCATTAAAAGATATTTTATAGACATGGTAAAGCAGGGGACGCGTATAGGATTAACGAGGAAACCGACGGAGTGTCTATTTCAGATTTAATAGAAAAGAAAATAAATAAACCTCAGTAAAGTAAAGGCAAGTAGATAAAAGAGAAGAATAGTTTCAGACACTAGCTCTCCTGGGATTTCAGATATATCAGTTACACTCGAGTCAGATGATTCGACAGACACTGAAACGTTTTCTGACAACATTGAAAGACAAGGCCTGGAAAATATTAATTGTGATAATAACGTAAGACTGGAAAGAGGTAAAAAAAATAAGACAACTGAAAGAAAAGAAAATTTAAAGACCAACAAGGAAAAATTTGCTGATAGATGATAATATGTGCCCTTGTGCCATAATATTAAGAGAAGGTCAGTTGTAATTTAATTCTAGTCGACTGCATACCCAAGCTGTATCAGTTATGTGGATCATGCCAAATAATATAATTTTACGGATCAGCTTTTATTGACAGACTGCAGTGATTTTACGAGTACAAATATATAAGACAACGACCACAACTTCTTAATAACACGGCATATTGCCTATCTAATATTAGTTGTCGGAACACCAATTACGTTCGTAAAAATAAATGGATTATTAAACAAACTTTATAACATAACACCTAAAGTAGATTCTAAAATAATAATCATCCAATGAATGAAATTGTATTAACGTAAAAGTAACTATAAAGAGCGGAAGTTCAGTTTAAGATATTCATAGTAATTTTAAAGCCACACTACTTTACGATGCCTAATAACCATAGTAGTTAATGACGTAAAAAATAAAAGAAATATAATAAAACCTATATTTGCCTTCTCTGTTTATAATTGGTCTGCAATAAAACTGTCTCGAATTAGTTATCAAAACGAGAGTGACATATATAATTCCGGACTAATAATATTTGGGGCAATAAATGGAATTACTCCCAGATGTACCTTGCGTGTAGCCAAATTATTCATTTACATTATAATCATTTGTTATGTAAAATGCAACATGATATCTATGGGGTATGCGGCTGTTTTTCCTCATTTGTATTAATTATAATACTAGTGTTAAATTAACATAATTTGTTGTGAAAATGCATATAAATTACCCTAGCAAATGAACTGCGATACAGGTTTTTTCACGAAAGGTCAAATGTCTTAAATTATAAAAGAGATTGAAAATTTCAGAAACGGTTGAAAATCATCGTACATACACAGTTGTATGAACGAAGTCATCTTAAAATTCCGCCACGAATTCAAAAATATAAAATACAACGTGTTCCATTTAAAATAAAAAAGTAACTGTCAACTTCCGCTATAACTGGAAATGCTAAGAATGTGACAAAAATGGATTATAGAGCATTTACTGAAACATAAGTCACCGAATATACAAAACCAAATACAAAATCGTGGATTTGATATCGATTTCAAACGCCGATAAAGCTGGTGTGTCAGGAATATCAACGCGAAGGAATTCAGTGTAATTTTCATTTATCAATTAATATGTGACGTATATACACTCTAAAGAATAAAGGCTAAGACCGACCCTTGAGGAACTCCCGCACGGTGTGGATGGTTGTTCAGTCATAGTGGAAGGAATCGACCAGTCAAGTACGAGTTCACTAGGGTATTAATGTATTTCGGGAAATTAAGTATATGTATTTAGTTTATGTATACAACCCAGGATCCAGAGCATAAGGTGCGGTGTTATCAGGTGTCCCTAACGGCTAGAGCCGCTCTATTCGAGAAATCATGGCCGCTTTAACTTTATAAAATTATTAAAATATTTAATTTCTAACACAAGCCAGATCAGGTTGTAATATACTGTCATGAAGGAAGCAGTGCTTCGTTGTGTGATTCCGAAAGTGAAGAAGAAAATGAAGAAGTATTATTCTTATTGCTTGGGTCAGAATCTTTACAAAGCAGTCCCCATGATATCTTCTGTACTCGAGGAGAGGAATGTTGCCAAAATATCTTTTACAGCCAACATCAACCAATTCAAATTTGTATTAGCTCTGATTGAAATGGCCTAAAAAAACAAACATGTGGACCAGTTAGACACTAAATAAGCCTGGAAGAGAAGCTAGGAGTCTTTATAGACTTTTTTGTCGCTACGTTGAAGTCGCGTCATTGATAATGCATTTATATATTTCAACGTAAACCTTATCCATATCCCTAATTATAATCCTTACGACTTGCTGAGTGCTATTGCGTCCGAAATTTCAGTTATATTTTCTATTCTATGTAGAATATTTTTTTGGCAATTTTAGATATTGTATATCGCAGTGATATGGAGCGGTAACTATTTACATTTTTATTTAGCTTCAAACTAGGAACAACATTAGCATTAGCCCTCTTCCACCGTTGTGGCTAATGTTGCAAGCGGGGGATTGATTTGGTCACGTAAACTAGCTGGACAATCCCTCTTTTCGATATATTTTTGAGTAAATAATTTTTGATACTGTCCTTAACCGGAGCGTTTCGCAGTTTCGATCTTTGACGATCTTAGAAAATCGTCATTGCGTCAAATTTTGATATCAAATTTTGAAAGTGACCTAAAATATCATGAGCCACGTAAGTGGGCGCAGTTAAACACAAAAAAATCTTACCTTCAAATTGTGATAGAAGAGAACTGCGCCTATAGTCACTATCGTGAACCAAATGAACAGCGTGAACGTGGTAACTTCCGAGATATTAAGAACATTTAAGGCGTTGCTTAAGATGACGGCAACGGCATGGCAGAAGATCACGGGAAGCATGCATCGGTCCATGATATCCCATGGCACTTCCTGCTGGGAAGAAGACTTGATTCCAAGTCCGACGGAGGATTGCCTTCTTATTGAGCCTTTACGACTAGCGCCTGGGGGTAGGCTCGTTAAAGGTAGGCTCTTTAACGATGGTCTTCTTTTAAACGGCCCGCTCATGGTGAATTGCTAACTGTCAAAGGGGCAGAAAATTTCGGTCAAACCGGCCTCTGTACGAACTAATATTGTTGTTAGCACAGTTGAATGTGTATGTCAAAAATAGCCTCATTTTGTGAACAATTACTAGGGTTGGTATTTTAAAGGTTTTTATAATTTTAATTTTTGAAATTTAATAATAATTATCTGCCAGTTATGTAGCCAAGAGGACGAATATTTCAGAGGACGTTCATAGAACCTATGGTTCTATATTAATGTATGAATTTTGGTAGCAATACAATACTGTATTTCTAATCGGTATTTTTCTGTTTCTGAAATATAACTACTTTTAATAATTTTTAATGCTATAGATGTGGGGGAGGGGCAAATAAATACGGCAGATGATTTGACATTGAATTTGATATAATTATATCGAAAGTTGATCACCACTAATTGCACCAAAGACAGTATAGTAAAAAAATGGTGCAAAAATTATTATGTGTGATCAGAGATAGAAAAATTACAAATATAAAAATGCACATACTGATGGAATATGTTTATAAAGACAGAGAAGTAGTGGAAATCCATGTATATGCAACGAAATCCATCTAACGAAATCCATCTAAGGAGAAATTCATCTGGTTTTCGTTGCAATCCCCATATTGCAGGTGTAGGAGAGAATCAGTACAGGAGACGCAAGAGAACCAATAAAGTATGACATATTGGATAGAGCTGGAACCTTTGATGTAATTAAAACTTTTTTAGTAGTTTTAATCGTCTCCGGATGATGCCAACTTGGTTGGCGAAACGTGCGTCGAGCGAAGTAAAAGTGTTTTGGTGTTTGTGGAAACTACTCCGAAAAACTACTCCAGAGTTATAGTATGACATGAAACTGCAAAGGAATTTGGTGATTGCTGACAAATAAAGAACACTATCATTAACTGCAGAGATAGCGGTGGAGCGTCAGACTGGTAGATTGGTAAAGTGTTCGATTAAAAGGAGATGTTAGGTTTGCTAAAAGCCAAGATTTTCCATATTAATTGTGGTGTTCAATAATACATATTATCGGATTAGGTATCTTTTATGTATTGAAATATTTTTTTTTTGTGTCGATTTTGAAAATAAGATTTCTTAATTTTGCTAAAATATTTTACAAGACCTTCGAACTTTGAGCGTGTTGCTTTTAAATATGTAATAATTTTAGCAAGAGATATTATAAGAGAAAAGTATATACCGGGTGCCTACGATATTACTAGACAGCCTATAACTTCCTTTTAATAAAATATATCGGTTTAAAATTTAGGGTATTTATATGGTTGACTACGGTGCACAGTTTGATTGCTTCAAGATCTGATTTTCATTTCCGGTTTAACCGTATAAATATGATTCTTTTTAATTGAACACTGTATATTATTCGAAATTTAGATTTTTTAGGAAATTATAGGTCCAAAACATGTGGCATATCTTATATCTATCTTTGACAGTTTTCGAGAAAATGGCGGTTGAAAATGTTACCTCAATCATAAATTATTTCACTTTCACATAAAACAAAAGAATGTAGGAACAAATCTGTTACGGTTATTTAAGTTTTTTGGTGAGTAAAAGATGATGAAGTCATAAAAATTTCATTTCCCGCTAAACCGAAAGTACTACGAAAAGTGATATTCAGGGTCAAATTACTTCGATATTTTTAGTGGAACACCCTATATTGAATCTTAAATTTACATTCTACGAACCTTTCTGGATATTTTTTGTTTCTAAGTTGTAAACCTAACTATTAGGTTTACCAAGGAGACCCCCTTTGTAAACCTAATAGTTTATGAGTTCACCTGCACTATAAATATGTCACAAGTCTGCATTCGCAAACATTCAGTCGCAGATATCTCAACCTGTTAGGTTTAGAGTACCGTCTCTAAACCTAATAGTTTTTGACATCAGAGACCAGAACCAAAAAATATCCAGAAAGGTTAATAGAATACAAATTTAAGGTTCAATACAGGGTGTTCCAATAAAAATATCTTGAGTAATTTGACCCTGAATATCACTTTTCGTAGTACTCACGGTTCAGTCGCAAATGAAATTTTTATGACTATCAAATTTGACTCACTCAACTTAAATAACCGTAACCTATTTGTTCCTACATTCATTTGTTTTATGTGAAAGTGAAATAATTATTTATATTATTTCACTTATGACGTCGATATGACATTTTCAACTGACATTTTCTCGAAAACTGTCAAAGATAGATATATATAGGATATGCTATATATTTTAGATCTACAATTTTAGATCTTGAATAAATCAAACTGTGCACCGTAATCAACTATATAAATTCTCAAAATTTGCCAATATATTTATAACCAATATATTTTTTGACAAGGAAGTTATAGGCTGGCTAGTAATATCGTAGGCACCCGGTATATACATATATATATATATATATATATATATATATATATATATATATATATATATATATATATATATATATATATATATATATATATATATATATATATATATATATATATATGAAAGCAATAATTTTAAGCTACATACCTTTATTAATAAATTGAAAGAATTAAGTAAATGTTAGGACTCAAAAAATTAAAACTTTCTATCACCGGCACTTTTAAAGATATATTAAACCCAGAAAAATGTTCAGTAATTTTCACAAAAAGAGGAAAGACGTGTCCTAAGGAACACTATTTTTTATGTTGTGTTAAAAAATCGGGCAAATAGGCCTGTTTGAGCGGAATATTTCTGACAAAACTGGGATTTTGGTACAGTGAACTAACTCGAAAGTGGCGACCCGGGAGACTGTGTCAAACACCTATTTCGCGAGCCGCGTTCTATTTTCGAACGCAAGTAATGCACGGATTTATAAAATATGTCTCCTACTTGGTGATTTAAAATTAACCTCTCTCTATAGACGAAAAAAACAAACAAACTGCAGCTTTATTGGTCGACCTTAATCACTGTACCGGTGTCACCAAATTTGTAAACATAGTAGTATGACCTCATAGCATAGTAGGTGGAATGATATTTAAAGGGTATTAAAGAGTGCAAGTTTATGGGTATTATGATATATTTTGATTATTATATGTGATATATTTTCAAAACCATTTAGGTAATTAAATTTGAGATTGTATGTTCACATTTATGTTTGAAGGTACTATAAGATTTATCAGATTTAGGTGATGTATCATGTGCATAGAGAGTATCTATATGGTGAAATGAGTTTGTTATGTCCTTAATATATAGATGAAACAGGACAGGCTCCAGGATAAAGCCCTGGGGTACCTCTATGTTCAAATTAACTAAATCTCATATATATATATATATATATATATATATATATATATATATATATATATATATATATATATATATATATATATATATATATATATTGCACCCCTCATACCTTGGCAGGGTAAGGCGGTGACGTTTGTTTTTGAAACAGGAACCTGCATTTTTTGGATATTGTTTTTTGTGAAAAAATAAACATCATTTGTCTGAACCATCATTTCGGATTATATTTTTTTTAATTGCTAAAGTTTGAAAAACGATTCTTATATTGTATAGGTTGGGGGTGGATATTGTGTCCAAATGATTTCCCCCTTAGAACCCTGCAACTTCTGTTTGAATTTTTTTTTGATTCACCCTCTTGTTTTTTAGAGAAATCCGTCAAGAATTTAAGAAAAGCACTCGGTATATATATATATATATATATATATATATATATATATATATATATATATATATATATATATATATATTAGCTTGGAAATTCCTTGCTATTCATATTTGTTTTGTGAAAAGTAATCTTGGGTATGTAGCATTTCATTACATAGAGAAATAAGTAAGTAGACGAATAAGAAGGAAGACACACTTACCCGTGCTATATCTGGACATACTTAGAAGTTGTACAAGTTCTTTCACCTTTATTGAGGATCTTCAGAGCAGTATACGATTTATTTCATTGATCATTTATACTTGAATTTAAAATATTAATACTCCAACACTTGCAGTGGCGTTTTATGACATTAGTTTTTGACGGAACTCAAATTCTTAGAATACACAAACCTAGTCTACTATTTATATTTGTTCTATTTGAACATATTATATATAAAAGCATTAGGCATACAGTTATCCAGAAGATGTTAAACTTTAAAATGCATAAAATCTTGTTGAACCTATTGAAAAACAACTACTTTTTCCAACTATATGCGGGAAAATATTGAATTACACATACAATAGAGTTCTGAAGCATTCAAAGAGGGAGTGATACAGAAATTGCTTGCTTAGTCGAAACTAAAAGCTTAGTCAAAAATAAAAAATAAGAATTTAGTACAGCACTGGTAAGTGTGTCTTCCTTCTTATTCGTCTATTTACTTATTTCTCTATGTAATGAAATGCTACATACCCAAGATTACTTTTCACAATATATATATATATATATATATATATATATATATATATATATATATATATATATATATATATATATATATATATATATATATATATATATATATATATATATATATATATATATATATATATATATATATATATATATATATATATATATATATATATATATATATATATATATATATATATATATATATATATATATATATATATATATATATATATATATATATATATATATATATATATATATATATATATATATATATATATATATATATATATATATATATATATATATATATATATATATATATATATATATATTAACACCCTGTAGAGGTCAACAGTAGTACCAGTAAGTTATACGTTAAATCGTACTCTTGCCTTATCTTTTCTTAACATTATATTTGTTTATTCAGATTACGACCTTCTTTAGTACCAGAAATACACAATTTTATAGCATAAGCTGTTTTTACTTAAAAGTAATATCGAAGCAAAAAATTAAATGGAAATGAACAAGATGCAAATAAGGAATGTCAATAGCGTGTATTTGCGCCTCTCCCACGAATAACTTCTTGGCATCGCAGATTCATAATTAAAATAAGCGACCTTATTTAATTTTGGTCCAATTCGTCCTTAATTTGAACCAATTTCCGCCAAAGGTCTTCTAAGGTGTTTAAATGATTACGTAAAGTTTATCACAGAGATTTTCCATTGGATTTAAGTCCGGGCTATTATCTGGCCATGCCATTGTGTCGATTTCCGACTTCTGCCATATAATTTTGCACAACTCAAGCAACATAAGGTCTGGCATCTGGCATTATCCTGCATTAATATAAAGCCTTTCCTTATATATGGCGTATATGGAACCATGCGATTGTCTAAAATGTCCTGTATGTACCGTCTAGCTGTAAGGCTTCCAGTAATGACAAGTTCCGTGCGACCGGTCAAAGAAATTCCTGCCCACACCATCACAGATCCGCGCCCCAAATAATGTTGTATTGGAGAAATTGCACTAAACATACCGTTCATTGGGGCGTCTATATACAAGGAGACGCCTATTATTATTATAAAGACAGAATCGGGATTCATCCGTAAATAAAACACGTTCCCAGTGAGCCACGGTCCGGTTAACATACTCCAAAATTTTTTCTAGCCCTCCGGTGATATATATTTAAAGCTGGACTTCGAACAGCAACTCTTGGTCTCAAATTATATGCTCTAAGTCGCTCTCTAATGGTTTTCCCACTAATTTGTAAACCACTGACTGCGGAAGCTGTATCCTCAAACTTCGCGTTGTTACAAAACGTTGTCGCACAGTTGAGACTATGAAATATCGGTCATTAATTGGGGTTGTTACTCGATTTCTTCCTTGTTCCGGTCTGTGACCTATATCTTTGTATCACTCTTGAAACAGTCGTATGCGCCACATTAAACCCCTGTCCAATTCTTCGATGACTCCAACCTTAGGTATACCTAACCTAGTTCAACCAATATTAGTGCTTGAGCACATTTTTCACCAATAAGATTTCGTACCTACTTCACATTCCATATTGACAAAAATATTGGAAAAAAATACGGCTATTGCAATAATAAATACACTCATTTTAAATGCTTTTGGAAATTTAATCCACATGTCTTTTCTTTTTTCCATAGCATGCTACTTACTTCTGTTTTTCCAAAATGAAATGAATAAAAACATGTTATGCTATAAAAGTGTGTATTTCTGGTACTAATGAAGATAATTAACTGAATAAATAAAGATAATGTTGACAAAAGATAAGGCTACAGTACGATTTAAATAATGATTTGCTGGTGTAAATGCCCCACAAAGTATTACAAAATTTAATGGAAAAAACAAATCATATCATACAAAACATATCATACAAAAAAAATTATCGAAATTGGACATCAAACTTGGTTGAACTTATATTAAAATAAACTAAATATTGAAATAAATGAAAATCTAGATCTTAAATAAGTACAGTAAATATACCAAATTATAAATTTATATTAAATTAGTGATCAATATATGTCGTATCCACTATAGTAACATTGCACGCATGCATATGTGCTATATATCGCATGTACTATACACAAAGCCAACCGACTACGCATCTGATTGGTCAGAATATAAGTTCATAATATCTAAGTTATTTATCGGCGCAAAAATCTCTATCTAGCATGATTGCAGTAGACAAGTTCCAACAAGATTTATATAATATCAAGCATACATAAACTATGTCTATATTAAAAGATTAATGCGAAAGCATAGTAGCTTATACAGCACATCCGTGGTTATATATAATAATGCAGGGAGTCCAGATATAGCGTGCAAGGTGTGAACAGCTCCGCTAGTGAAATTTTTATAATATTGTAAAATGTAATAATTAAAAGTAAAGTAAATAAGTTAAAATTGTACTACATCATTGGAATACAATAGGAAAAGGTTATAAAGCAGAAATAACTGCGGTGTTGAATGTTTTTCGTCGAAAGCACGACGTAAGAAGAGTCCCCAGCAGCGTCCCTAGGCTGTTGACGAGTTTGATGAGCAGACCAAGATAAGGAAATAAATGTAAAATAAGTTCAACTGATAAAAAGGCAGTAAGTGTGGAATGTGATGCGTCAAAATTTGAGGAGATCCAGGTAAATAATAAGTGTTGCATCATTCCAAATAATACGGCAGCGTTCCGGTAGATGGCAGCAACATATAGGCTTGTAGCAGAAGTCAGCAACGTTCCTGATAGTACGGTAGCGTTCCGGTAGAAGGCAGCAACATAATCTAGTATCATTGCCAACAAACCAGTGCAGTGAAAATAGTTGTTGTGCTTCGAAACATTAAAAGGATTAATATAAAACTTTCATAAGATAATAACCATTTCAAACATATCTAATTTTAAATAAATATTGTTCCAGAGGTCCATATTTTTAGAATAAGTTACGTAGGTTTGCGTAGGGTAGTTATAAAGTTAAAAATTTAATTTCTCTATTTCCTTTATAATTTGAATATATATTAATACTTCTATTTGAATTATAATTTGCATATATTTTCATACTTCTTTTTGAATGACAATAAAAGTAGTCATATACAACTTCTTCTTTATTATTATTATTATTATCTCAAATATTTCAGGACATAATTTAATAATAGTATTTTTAGGTAGTTGGATTGAAAATCATCATACCAGCTAGTCTCGTCAATTATTCCATTTGATCTTTGAGATGAAGGAACTCATTTTACTTTGGCCTCTATTTTTATTCTATAATAACAGCAATTAATTTAAAAGCAAAGACGTAGGTACTCTCGACTTTTTTCGATTTTTTATATTTAGCAATCGTATGATAACATAAATAATGTAAAATAATTATTGTCGGCAGTGGGATAACTCTTTTTAATTTAAGGAATAAATAGAATGTGTGATGTATTTTTTAAGGCAGGTTCTTTGTCAATGCGTAGGTACATTATGTTACAGTAAGAGAAGTATAATTTTATTACTGTATAGATATTTGAAATAAGATAAGTACTTCTACTATTTTATAAACGGGATTCTTTAATAAAAAGCAATTTAGGATATTTTTAGCATACTTGATAATTCATAACATATGGCCTGGGCGACTCAACGCCTCGATCCGATAATTCCCGATGGCGACTGACGACTGACTGATTTTGCCATTTTTTTGGTACGTGTGCATAGGGCCGAAGCGATATTAAGAAATAAATAGAATGTTTCTAATAATAACGACTAGAAATTGCATTGTACCGTTTCGATTTTACCGCGATTCTCTATTAAAAACATGCTAGAAGAAATCATTCGGTCTATTTTTAGAAATATTGTATATATGTTGGGATCTCTTATGCGGAAAACAAATAAAATAATTTGGCAGTAGTGAACACTGAACACGTTCGTCCCCGCGGGGGGCTATTTTCGAGTCCGGAATATTAGTTTCAAATAAATTTATACGATTTCGTAATTATTGTCTGAAAACTTATAGTTATCCTATAGTAGCAGTCGAAAACATGTCTGATTATGTGGGTGTATTAGATATCTAGTCGTGTAATGACTTGATATATATTGCGTGTTATATTCCTTTGGGAAAATGACTAAAATATAGCCGACAGAATAAAAAAAAGATCCAATGTCGAAATTTCTACCAATAATACAATCACTTAAGAAAAGCCAACGTGGTTTATGAATATCCGGTTTACTTATTGAAGATTCTAAACCAAGTAACATTAAAAATTGTTGGGAAATTGGCCAGTCAAATAAAATAGTAGAGTAGAAAACTACTAAACTAACGGCTAGTTCTGATATTTTAATATGTTGTTAGGACCACTACCAGTATTTTATATCCAAGTTTGTAGCTTTGAAAGACCTGCACCTTTCGAGAGCTAACTACGTAGCACTCAAAAACCGCGAAATTATCACAATTTTTTCGTTTTTTCACTATATCTTTTAAACAATACGTTTGTTCATACTGTATTTTATTACGCATTTTAAAGTAGATTAAATTTTCTACAATTTGCGACCAGAACCAGCTCTATAGAAATAATAGTTATCAAAATACAGCCCTTCAAAAATTGACAATTTTTCCAAAAAAGTGAGATTTTAACATTTGGACTTTCGGCCCCGAAATTAAGGAAAGTTTTACGGGTCAGAGTCATAGTCACAGGGGAAGATGTTGTAGCGAATGTAATTAATTGTAAATATATTATTAATAGGCTAAATATATATTTCTTTAGGATATATATGGGTTTCACTTTTTTGGAAAAAATTGCAGGCCTACGGACGTCGTTCTGGGCTTAAATTAAAGCTAGCTACATTGGCTATATCTACCGCTATGATTATGAATTATTCACTTTTCTGGAAAAAAGTGCTAATTTTTGGAGGGCTCTATCTCGGTAACTTATATTTTACCTATAGAGCTGGTTGTAGTCTCAAATTGTAGATTGTAAATTTAATCTACTTTAAGATACGTAATAAAAACTCATAGTTTAGAAGATGTAGTGAAAAAATTTAAAAAGTGCGAAACTTACGCGGTTTTTCGGGTGCTACGAAGTTGGGGTGCACAGGTCTTTTAAAGCTGCAATCTTTGATATACACTACGGATAGTTGTCCTAACAACATATTATAAAATCAGAACTTAGCCGTGTTTGCGGACTACTAATAATTATTCAAATTTTTCGATTTTCGATTTTGTTGTAATAGTAATGAGTAATTCAGATTTTCTAAAATTGAGTTAAATTTTAAGTGCCTAAGAACAATTTTTACAGATTTTACAAATTGTGAAAGAACCGACTGCGACTGTTTGATTTATTCACTTATTTTTTTAGTCTAAATTTATTTAGATAAATTTTATAGATATGATATACTGTGATGTTGATTTCACAAATTCAAGCTATAACAGATGCTATTGTAAGAAAATGCTACCGTTCAGGCCTATAATTTTGTCGGGAAGTATGATATCGACCCAAAATTCGTTTGTCCTTTCTTTATTGCCAGACATTCTAAGAAGGTCCACATTAAATGGGTAATTTATCCTGTCTTCCTTTCTCTCTTTAAGTACACAGCTAAATTTCAAAACGTAAATAGATGTGTGACGCAGAACTGACATAATGTAAAATATCTAAAATCTTATTGTCCCTTCTGAAGGGTTAATTAGATCCTCTGGCGGTACGTCTCATAAAATCAGGGACTCTTAAAGATTCGACAGTAAAATCATAAATTATTATTCCTTGGGTCAGTTGGCCGAAGTTTCACTTAATTAATGGTTTCCGGTATTGGAAAATTAGTATTCAGTATAATATTCATTAGCTACAAAATCAAAGTAAATAGTGAAATGGCCAAACCTACCCCGAAGATAATATTAGAATAATACTTTATTACAAGTATCCTTTGGCCCACCCAACGAGGGCAAGAGTGACAATCTTTATGGTTTTCTTAATTTATTATGTTAAACGTTATATATATATATATATATATATATATATATATATATATATATATATATATATATATATATATATATATATATATATATATATATATATATATTTATGTATATATATATATATATATATATATATATATATATATATATATATATATATATATATATATATATATATATATATATATATATATATATATATATATATATATATATATATATATATATATATATATATATATATATATATATATATATATATATATATATATATATATATATATATATATATATATATATATCCTGGTTTGAAGTTATTTGAATTAATCTCTCGATCAACGAAATTTAGTATTATCCGACAAAGTTAGTTTGTGAATCTTAGTGGTTATGTAAGGTTTTTTCCATTCCAAGATTAACATCTACAACATGAGAGTACATGAGGTAAGATAATTCCAAATGTATCAATATCAAGATTTCCCCGTCTAACTTTAAATCATATGCTACGAACCCAGGACTGTGAGGTCATGTGCGTATATATGTGTATATATGTGTATACCTATATGTGTATATATATATGTATACATATTCTTGCCAACCCAAGATGCTCCCTTTCATTTTAACATCGTCCAATCTGATGAAAACCCCAGTGGTTACATTATTTCTCCTAGTTAATATTCGACGTGAAAGAAAGCACATCGACTGCGACTGCTTCATTTATTTAGATGCGAAATTAAATTCAGTAGGTAGTAAGTATGTAGCAGGTGGCGATACATTTTTGGGGAGCCAGTAACCTTTCCCATGCGTCAGTAGTAAAACTTTTAAAGATTTCTGAATATAATATATTTATGGAAGCGTGAAACTCGTCGGTAATAAACCGAATAAGAACTCGTAGAACTCGAAGAGCGTTTGCATAAAATCGACACTACACAGGAACATGAAAACCGTT
This sequence comes from Tetropium fuscum, assembly GCA_964058915.1. Lineage (NCBI taxonomy): Eukaryota > Metazoa > Arthropoda > Insecta > Coleoptera > Cerambycidae > Tetropium > Tetropium fuscum. The sequence continues at coordinate 7,233 of CAXKVY010016413.1, read as the reverse complement.
TTTACGAATTGCCTAAGATGTTGTTATATCAGCTTTGTGTGATACCTACGCGATTTTGGCGGTCCTCGCTTAGCTGATACTCAAGAGTAGGTACATCAAAATGCTAATTATCTGTTTTTAAAAATCCACCCACACGCAACATTTCATACCTACTTTGTTATTTTGCAACGATTACATAATTTTGGCACCGTCATCTCGCGCTTTCCTTGCTGCCCATTCCCAAAGATATTAGATTTAATTTTATTCGAATCTCCCTTAATGATTTACACTAGCTGAGTTGGGCTTACTCGAATTTAGCAATTAAAATATTGAAATAAAATTAGTAAATTGTTACCTAGCAGCTGTCGTTTCCATCTGAAATATTGATAACAGCCAAATTAAATAATTATGACACAGCAAAGATCATTTCGAGAAGTAGGTATATTACCTATACGACACCCGAATAAATCCGTAAGTGTATATTTTCCAATACAACCAATGAGGAAGGGTTAATCCGACATTGTTCAATGCGACAGACACAACGACATATTTTTTAACCGACTTTGTTCGAAAGGGGGTATTTCCAAGTGGGTCCCATTTTAGTTTTATTAGCATTAGACCTTGCATTCCGACCAGAAGAAATGGCGAGTGCGCTGGTCACAAGACTAATTTGTAGATATTTAAATTAATTAAAAAAGTATTTTCTATCGGATCAAAAACTGCATACCATTCTCGAATCAACAGAGTTCTTTGCTATTCATGTTTGTTTTGCGGAAAGAAATCTTGGGTTTGTAGCAATTCATTACATAGACAAATAAGCAAATAGATGAATAATAAGGAAGACACAATTACCAGTTGTATCTATATCTGGACATATCTACGGAAAACGAACCACTTAGAAGTTATACAAGTTCTGTCACCTTTATTGGGGATCTTCAGAGTGATGTACGATTTGTTTTATTGATCATTTATACTAAAATTTAGAAAATTAATACTTCATAATTTTCAGTAAAACAATATTTCGTTGACTGGACTAACTGAGGCGTTCCATAGCAAAACTCGTCTTATCACTTGTGACTAAAACTAAGCTTAGAAAGAAAAACGGTTTATGCCTTTACTTCGCATGACTCTTTTGTTTCATGACATTACTAATAACTGAGAAGTCTATTCAGCATACTTGTTGGAACAGAAGTTTAATGCAAAAATAGATATTTTAACATTTAGTTTGGATAAGACAAGTTTTGTTTTGATCTACTAGATAAGACTAGTTTTGTAACGAGTTTCTATACTGAGTTAAGGCAAATTACTTCAAAAATATTTTTACGTCAGTTATTTCTATGCTAACGTAATCAGAAAATCAAGAATTTACTTAATATAACTTTATTAGACTCTGTAGTCTGTATTCTTTTCAAAATCTTCTCTTAGCTCACAAAAATCATTATCATCTTCTACAATCTGCACATTACCATTGTCTTCTACCATTTGATTTAAAGGTTTCGAATATCCCTCATACTTAATCTTTGACACCTGTATTTCTTGCCATTGTGGCCTCAGACAGGGAAAACAGGTAAATCCTTAGCAGTATGCCTAAGAATAATGAAAAATAAATGCTAAAAACATAAACACTTTAAGTAGTACAGTACAGCTGTGGAATTTTTACCTTGATCGTTTTTCTAGCTCCCTTTCCCACTTTTTGGGTTCACTTACTCGTTTTCTAACGCTTTTTGGCCCCACCAGTACAATCTTGGCTTTCATGGAAATGATTACAAGGTTTTCACATTAACAGAGTTTTTTGCAATGAAAATACGTTTTCCTTAAGAAATAATTCAAAACACTACTTAGAGCTCACCAAAATGTTTGTACAAACCTTTCTAAAATGGCCTGATCTTAAATAAGCATCAAGTCGCTTATTGGTTACACGGATAAGGCGGGTTTTTGACACAGCACTTCGCATGGATAAGACCAGTTTTGCACTGGAATTTGTCTGTCATATTCTATTGGTTAAGATGAGTTTTGCGCCGCCGATGTCGATTATACATCATACAGATATTGTTGTAAAGGTCCAATATCATACAGATATTGTTGGATAAGACGAGTTTTGCTATGGAACGCCACAACTATACGTTAATATGTGCAGTTGTTTAACTTGAGTTTAATGTTTTCAAAATTTATTCAAAGACGCGTTCCGTTAATTTGCCTGAGCAGTTTTAGTTTGACATTTTAACATAAACATATCAGCAGATTTTTTAAATAATATCAAAATCCAAATATTTTAAGACTTTTTTGTCACCAAAATATCTAGTTTCGAACCACAACATTTAGCAATCTAGATGATATGGACTTGGGAACTACCGAAAAGAGTTTTACATATATATCAACGAAAGTTTGAAAGTCCGTAGTATTTTATTTCTATGCCGGTGGAGTTGAGGTAAACGTTTTAACATTCAGCTCCTTTGTTTGTGAGTTGCGTTAACCAAAACAAATCACTTACACAAGTTACTCAGTTGTTTGCGAAGTTAGACATACAAGACGTAGTTGTTCTACTAAAGATGGTGTCCATCCGTGAGAAATGGCTTCAGCGGAATGATATTGCTGTTAGGGAGATCTCTATCGGATAAGGACTTGGATCATGTATCAAACATGGATCAAACGTAAATTTGACGTGTTGTGTTTGTGTAATAAACATACAATATTGATGAAATTACTAAATTCACATTGCCGGGGTCCATAATTATTGTCCTGTAGGACTTACCCACACCCCATGGATAGAAGGATTTGCTTTAACACAGTAAAATCAATGTATATATTTATTTCTACACTATCTATAATCGTTGAGTGAGAAATTATTGAGAAATTATAGAGGCGCAACGTTTGTAGCGAAATACGTACCTAATCTATAACTTTAAGGCCCCGTAAATTGGAAATTAAGGCCTCAATAAACATATTTATCGAGCAAAATATTCTTAGGTTCAGACAAGGAATACAGTCCTTCATGTTTGACATTCCGTTATGTTACACCCTCTGTTTTACACTAGGGGTTTTTGGATCCTAGATTTGTCAGTCTGTCGAAACTGTTGTTGATTCTTTATAGCACTAGTGCAATAAAATTTTTATTGCACTCATCTGGGGCGCGATTCTGGGCTCTTCGATTAGTGACAACGTTAATCGAAATTGACGCCATGCGAACGATATTTCCATATTTGCGATTCTCGAGCACTCGAATCTGATCCAATGCGATCTATTTATATCGAAAGATGTGCGACCGGAAAATTAACGTCGAATCGGTCTAATACGAATGTCAACTAGTCAGATTGAAATTTTGTCACCAATTTCTTTAAATTTTGTGTTACCAGGATCCGGAGAAGAGAGAAAAATTAAAATAATATGGAAAATTTATTATACTTAGAACTACTTAAGGAATTAGAAGATATAGAAGTGAATGAAGAAGAACATCAAGTTTTTATACAAAATGTCAGAGATCCATTAACTGAGGCAAGTGAGGATCAGTTTAAAAAAATGTCAAGGACTAACTAAAGAATTGTGCCGTTCCTATTTGTCAAAGTATTCTCAGTGAAGCCCCCCCTCATGTATGTGTCATATGTATCTTTTATTTTTGTTTTAATTCTGCATCGTAAATATTCCATAATAAGTCTAAAGCAGAATATTACTTACATATTATATAATTCGTTAGCCCCGCGCTTACATTCTACATATTTGCTATGTCACACCATAATGTTTGAGCGTCTTTAAAAGTGAAATTGGCACTATATTTTCCGTTAATGCGGTTATTGTTTTTTTGTAGATATTCTACAAACATTTTTTTTAACTTTTCAATTGGGTTTTTACCCTTCTTTGTAATTTTATAATATTTTAATATATAAATTTGGCAAATAAAAATAGTTATTTGTGTGTTAATAGCGCAAAGTACTGAATTGCCACTTGCTTAAGAAATTCTTTCAAAAGCGGCAATGGCAGTTTGTGCTCGTAATACATACAATATTTTTTCTACAATCGCTTAAAACAGTGTGTTCTTGTACGTATTTGACATGTTTATATATGACGATTTTTATAAGTTTTTTTTGTTAGCTACATTTCTCATGTGTAATTTTTGACTGACAAGCGCCTGCTAAGGACTTTATAATAAAGAAGCGAGCGGGAATTGACACTATTGCCACTTTAAAGCGGCAATGGATGACAATTATGTCATCATCGGAAATAGCGGACTCTGCGTTGAGAATTGAAAGCGCAAAAGCCTACTATTGAGGCGATTGTAGAGAAAGTTATTTATTACCTACGTCAAATGTCAAATGACAAAAATGACAATGTTGCCCATGACAATGTTGTGTATCGTTCGAACGATTCGAAGAGCTTTACGAAGTTGAGAATCGCGCCCCGTCATCTACTATAGTATTTTGTGATCATGACAAACGTAAACATAACATTTGACATTTACTAATGTCACCTAAATAAAACATTTTTTTGGATTTTGCATGAACGTAGAGAAAATATTGTATGCAATTCGTAGAAAAAGTGTTAATTGCACTGCTAACTCGGCGTGAGGGCCTCGTTCGACAATTTCACGTCGGGTGCAATCAACACTTACTTTTTGCACTTGTTGTATAAATAACTATTACTTTCAACTGCTCGCCACTTAGTTGGAGATCGAGTGCGCTGAATTCGCAACATGGTATGCAACAAAACAGACGGTGAATTCTTACGTAAAAACACCTCCCAAAACATATAACGGTGGTTCAGTTTATCCGTTCAGTGATAAAATGGGCTCAACAGGTAAAGAAAACCTTCGCAAATAATAGAGCTGCTATTACCTAATATATCTCGGGTGTAAAAATTATGCACGCATATCGCCATAACTGTTACGCATCTTTACAATTTCTCACTCAACGCTATAACGCTTCAGAATATCTAGTAACTATGTAAAATCCACAAGTGGCACATTAATTGGTTTTAATCAAATTAAAATGTTAACACATGAACCCTAGGGAATATTCCACTGTAATCCTAAGTATATCAAATTTCCTTATAACAAATGTTCATTCAAGCAGCATTATGTCTAGACCTTCGTAATGGCGGGTCGAAAACTTTTTCCGTTCCCCAATTTCTCACCGGTCCACCTCTGGTGCCATCCAGGCATTTGTTTTAATGTAATTTGCCGTCTCCTTCCGAATTGATTATGTGAAAGTCCTCGTCAGGTTGGAGTTGAAAATAACTTTCCAGATAAAGAAGTTTATTTTAAATTGTTATTTTAAATTTGGTATATTTAAGAATGATATTCTTGTTTTTCTTTGCACGACAAATTCAGTCAATCCGCTTCTTCCCGAGATAAACATTAATAAACGGGGGAAGGTTTCGGAATGCTTATTTGTATGACAAAACTCATATTAAAAGAATATTTTGCTTGATAATGATTTTTTAATAAGGCCTTAATTTACAAGTTACAAAAAACTTGTAGATTAGGTACGCATTTCGCTATCAACGTTACGCCTCTTTATAATTTCTTAATCATTTCTCACTCAACGATTGTAGATAGTGTACAAATAAATACTACATTGATTTTACGGTGTAAAAACAAATCCTTCTATCAATGGGGTGTGAGTATAGTAAGTCGTACGGGACAATAATTGTGGCCCCGACAATGTGAATTTAATAATTCCATCAATATTTTATGTGTATTACACAAACACAACACGTCAAATTTGCATTTGATGCATGTTTATCTCAAGTCCTTATCCGATAGAGATCTCCCTAACAGCAATCCCATTCGGCTGAAGCTATTTCTCACGGATGGACACCATATTTAGTAGAACAACTACGTCTTGTATGTCTAACTTCGCAAACAACTGAGTAACTTGTGTAAGTGATTTGTTTTGGTTAACGCAACTCACAAACAAAGGAGCTGAATGTTAAAACGTTTACCTCAACTCCACCGGCATAGAAATAAAATACTACGGACTTTCAAACTTTCGTTGATATATATATATATATATATATATATATATATATATATATATATATATATATATATATATATATATATATATATATATATATATATATATATATATATATATATATATATATATATATATATATATATATATATATATATATATATATATATATATATATATATATATATATATATATATATATATATATATATATATATATATATATATATATATATGTAAAACTCTTTTCGGTAGTTCCCAAGTCGATGTCATCTAGATTGCTATATGTTGTGGTTCGAAATTAGATATTTTGGTGACAAAAAGTCATCAAATATTTGGATTTTGGTGATATTATTTACTGCAGACAAATTAGAGAAACGCGTCTTTGAATTAATTTTTTGAATACATTGAACTCAAGTTAAACAACTGCACATTTTAACGTATGGTTAGTCCAGTCAACGAAATATTGTAGAGGGAAATGTAAGTAATTTTTGATTTTGGGAATTTATTTGGACTAGGTGGTGAACATATTAAAACTTTCCATTCCTAGGAGGTGAACGGAGTGCAGGGGTGTTCTCATCTAAAACATTATACATTATTCGTTGAGAATTCCCGGAGATGAGGTTCATAGTAGTACAATACAAGACCCACCTGAGGGAGTTTAAAAAACTAGTTAGACAAAAACAAAGAAAAGCGTGGAAAGCCTACTGTGAGGAAATTGAAGACTACTCACAGGCAGCCAGGCTATGTAAAATCCTCACCAAAGACAAAAACCATGATATAGGTATAATGAAAAGGGACGATGGTACCAAGACCAACAACTTTTGCGAAAGCCTAGAGCTGCTCATGCAAACTCACTTCCCTGAATCTGTCACAACAGATAGTAGGGAATGGCCAAATGAAGTCGACACCCAACCAACAAATTCGGACTGGCAAACCGCCAACCAAATTGTAAGTGAAGACAGAATCAAATGGGCAATACAGAGCTTCTCCCCATTCAAATCGCCGGGCATCGACGGCATATATCCAGCACTACTTCAGTGGGGCCTGGATAAACTACTGCCGCACTTGGTTGGGATGTTTAGGATGTGCTTAGCACACCTCTATACCCCAATGACATGGAGAGAAGTAAAAGTATTGTTCATACCAAAAGCAGGGAGGATGGACTATTCCACCCCCAAAGCATACCGTCCTATTAGTATAACTTCATTTCTACTGAAGACAATGGAGAAGCTATGTGAGCGATATCTGAGGGATGTAACATTGACTAACAATCCGGTGCACC
>CAXKVY010016411.1:0-28632 GCA_964058915.1 Tetropium fuscum | reverse complement strand
CGGGCGATCTGAGGTCGGGAAGTAGAAGGGGGTGAGTTTTTAAGGGTAAAAAATGGTTCATCTCGATTTTCGGCAAAACTACAAGTTCTATGGAAAAAAGTTAAGTACAAAGTTGTAGGTAATAAAAACTTCTACAACTTTTGTATATATACTTTTTTCACATAACCTCAAAATTAATGAGAAAAATTCAAATAACCAAGTTTTTGGTTTTTTATTTTTCTTTTACAAAAAAAAATTTAAATAAATTTGGTGAACATTTACCTTTTTATGTCCCAAACACACTGTAATTTTTTGAAACTAATTAATGTAATTTTACTAATGTAATGTAATGTAATTCTGTAATTTTTTGATTTAAAATATTAATTTTTTCACCTTATTTTAACTTAATATCGAAAAAGCACCCTAATTTTCATTCGAAAATTCTCCCGTCAAAATATCTGCTTTTTTTAAAAAATCGGTGGGCTTTTTGTACGTTGAAATCTCTACTTTCTGATGGTGTAAAAAATACTTTACTATGATAAATGTTCTCAGAAAATGCAAAGAAACGAAAAAGACTCGAATCCGAAAATATATTTTTTTTAATCATTATATACAATTTTGAGCTATTTGTTAAAATTTACACTTTAATTACTCGAAAAACTTAATATTTCATGTTACATTGATAGTAGTTAGCATTGATAGTAGTTAGTAGTGGCAGTTTCGCCGGAAATCGAGATAAACCGTTTTTTACCCTTAAAAACTCACCCCCTCCATTTCCCGACCTCAGATCGCCCGTATATTATTTTTCTTTTCATTTTTGTTATATTCTCTTCATTTTACAATGGGCTCAACACTCGCGTCAACGCCTGAATGCATGCTGCCCAATTTTGCTACCGGTGTTATACATAAAAGTGTGTGAACCAATTATTAATTTAAATAATTGTTGTAATTGAAATGTTTATCCATTTAAAAATCTAACCCCTAAATAGTAATAACGCACTCCATAGAACTATAAATAAATCCAAGTTGAAATAATGTGTGTATATTGAAATGAGCGTAAATTGAACAAATGGTGAAAACACTAATTTGTTTAGAAAACTGTTTGTTTATCGTATCGGAATATTTTTTTAATTGTGTAAAATTGTGTACTTCTACCTGAAATTGGTGCCGTTTCTTTATATGAAACATTATTGTAGTTATTTGAATTTGTTTATTCTGCAAAATCGATTTTTGTAAACATTATGGTTCAAAATTTTTAAGTCTCTATGACATGCTCTTTGAAATTTTTATGTTTATGTTATTTTCATGTTTTTGACGTTGTTTTCAAAATTACAGCACATATCTTGCATATATGGCTCAAGATCTTTGTGAGAGCTACTGAACCCCAAATATTTAAGTATTTTGATTAAATGGCGCCAAAGTTAGTTATGCCTAAGAATTGAAGTAGCAAAAATACATTTTTTGCGTTTTTTTGGGAACAATAATTTTGCGACAATTTAATTTTCGTAGATTGATAAGAAATTTAATAATGGATACCTAAATTATCATTAACTCTTTTTGCAATCCGACTACAGCGGAAAAATAACCGAAATTTTAAGGGAAATTATAAGAAAACAAATAGCTTTTTAACAATTTGTTGAATAACAATAATTGAAGCATACGCTTGATGGACAAAAATATTTTTTATTCATATTCCAAAACGATTGTAAAAGGTTCCGAGCTAATGGAAGAAATTCCTTTTTGAATGCTTTAACTACTCGATTATGTTTACTTAATTGCATGACTCGCAATTTACTTTAAAATGAAGACAGATAGGCATTCTAAAAACTATTTTAATATTTCTGATATATAAATATGATTATAACAGATATAACTAATTGTTTTATACGTCAATCTAGATATTAATATTATAATTAAAATTTGTTTGTAAAATCTCATGAAGATAAAAAAAATATCATAAAATCTGTAAGTACATCGACAGTTAAGTGATTTAATCGTAAATGTTAGTTAGCACTTTAAGACTGCATATTTTAAAGTAAAATCATTAAAATCACCTGCTCATTTTAAATTATCCGCGTCACACTTATAAACAGTACCAAACAATTATAAGAATTTCTATTGTACCTACATTTTTATCAAGCGATAACATAATTTTGAATCAGGTTAGTCAATTTTTAGCAAAAAATAGCAGTTAACGTTTTGTAATTGTTAGTTCTATAACAAAACTTTCTTTAAGTGTACAAACAATAATTGGTTATTTATTTCATCACTTGCATTTTGTGGATTATAAAATCTGGTATTGCAATGTGGACGCAATAGTTGAAAAGGTGCTATAGTTCGGTATTAAGAAGCTTGTTCCGCTAGTAAGAAAAATATAATTAGTTACATTAGAAAATTGTTAAGTACTCAAATACCTAAATAAAAAATTAAATATTCACTCTTTTACTATTTTAGCCAAATGGCTTAAATACAAAACATGTTAATAAATATTTTAACTTATTTGCCAGGATTATTATTCACTATAGACATTTTATTATTTGACATTTTCTTTGTTGGGTTTTATGTTACATTTCGGTAAATATTTACCTATAGACCGGCAGATAGTGACAGATTTTCAGATGTGATTTAACCCAGTATGACTTTTGGAGGGTATTATGATATACATATTGCATATTCTGATGATAATAAGTGAAAATTAAAGAATCATCACGGGTTCCTCATATATTTTCTTCATATATTATCTTCTTCATATATTATCTTCATATATTATTTTAGCACCACCATGTATTATAATTCTTAATGCCAGCCTGCATAGAAACAAAATAATACATTTTTTTAAATGCAAGCACACCTAATCGTGACAACAATTTGGAACTGGTTTGGTTTTAAAAATTTGGCACTGTAGATAGGTGTCATAGTTCTAAATTTATAAAATATTTTCAACTTCCGGTCATCTCCGGTGTAACCGGAAATTAATCAAAGGCTATTATTTTAAATAGAATCTCAAATTTTACCATTTAGTTTAACAAATTTAAACCAAGAGTGGTATTTGATTTTATGAAACAACTTCACCATATCTTTAACCGGGTGTCTAAAAAATATGTTATTAATTGGAAAATGAACATTTCATACATTATTAACGCAAATGACGGAAATAATATAAAAATCCCCATCTATCCATATAAGGTGTTCCTATACCTATTTTCAGCGAGTTCTTAATTATTAGCGTTTTTACTGGAAAGTGTCGTTATCTGTTAATAACTTTAAAAATAACATTAATAGTGATATAAGTATAGAGACATATAATAATAGTGACATAATGACAGAATATAAATTTTATTATCGAGTACATTATTTTGAGAATTAAACTGAAATTTATTAAAAATATATTAAAATTGGTACTTCATATAACTTCATATTACGTAACTTACATATAACAACATATTTTTTTGTTTAAAATGTTGTCCATTTTCACATTTTCTCCAGAAGCTCCATTGTATCCACAGGTGTTTTGTATACAATTTCTTTGATCTTGCACCATAGATAGGAGTCTAGAGGCGTTAGATTCGGAGACCGGGGTGGCCAACTCCAAGGAACTTGACGACATACAACGGTCTTCAAACATATCAGATATCTGCTTACACGTCACGTGTACAATGGGCAGGAGCTACATCCAACTAATATTAACAATTTTGAAAATTGCTTAGGGATAGGCGTAGAAATAACCCAAAACCTTTATTTAGTTTACATAATTTCCAGTTTCATGACTTTTCTGATTTATTGGAGCATAATATTCTCAAAACTAAGGTAATTACTTTCAAGTCTTCTAAATTTAAGATCTTTGCCTTCATGTTGAACTATAAGGATATATATTTCTCATGACGTATAAATTACTGATTTACGTATAACGGAAAGTTTTCTAAAAAATAAATATTATCAAAACACCAAGTTTCTAGTTATTGGTCCCTTTCTTCCAGTAATTGACCTATGACGTCCCGTTATGGGCAGGCCTTTAGAACTCGCCTATGTGCCTACCTAATTCAAATAAAAATATCTGTAACAATGTAATATTTTATACATTTATTTTTGATTAAAATGAAAAAATACCTATATTAATATATAAATATTTTAAATGTAATACATTTGATAAAACATCTAATTTAAAAGCTCTACCATAAAACACACCACAATTGGACAATTATATATGCTAGAGAGATAATACGATTTTTTTTCAAGCATGTACAAACAAAATTTGTTTTAAAAAGATTTTTTCCAAACATATTTTGTGATATTGTCTTTTACAATGTACACCTTTCCCATTATTTATTATAGTTAAATTTCGAGTACAAATAAAACATAATCCTAATCACTTTTTTCATCGCTGAAAAGTTCTCACTTGATTCTCGTTAGATTTTGAAAGTCGTTTTAGATAGCCTACTTTTAATTTAGAGTCATCGATGTAATTAATTTTTAATCCTAGCGATACCTACATTTGAAATTACATTAATCTTTGGTGCATATTTCACTTGAACTGTTGGTGCATATTTCACTTGGAGTTCAGAGTTTTCGTTATTATAAGGTGGCCTTAAGTGAATATTCTTTACCGAATTTTCACTATTGAGAGTTGTTTAAATTAATCATCTTTTGTATTTTCTCCGTTACATAAATGTAACTGCAATGTATTTGAAATTACGTTGATCGGTTCTTCTAATGCCGGACTATTAATTTTCTTTTTCATTGCAATCACTAGTTTATTTTGTTTTTTAGCCCTTGGTTTATTTTGTTTTTTAGTCTCTGGTTTATTTTCTTTTTCAGTCTTTTTCTTGAGTCTCTCAATTTTTCTGTCCTCTCTAACGAAGCTGTTAACTTCATCTACAACATCCATTATTTGGTTAGAGGAACATAAGCAGGCATTTCATAAATGTCGAATATTTGCAAGTTTTCGTTCTCTGCATTTGCCAATCCTGTTGTAGTTGGTAAATAATTGTAGGATTCTGTTATATCGCAAAAATTTTATAATGACTGCTCAGGTATATTAGTACGGATAATGGTACATTTGAATTAACATTGTCGCAAGTTATTTGTTGACTGATATCCGAAGTTTTGCTTCCTAGTGAAGTGAACGGAATATTTGAATCAACATTGTAGCAAGTTATTTCCTGTCTGATATTGTGAGTTATTTTCTCGAAAGCATTCACTATTATTAATATTTTGTATTGAAGGTGTTATTTCCATCGGTTCCAAATCGTTATATGCCATACAATCTAAAAAATATATTATTTGTATATGAAAAAAAATATAATTTAAACCATGTACTTACCTTGCTTTATTTCTGCCAGAGCGTAAGAATGATTCTCATTGTTTCCGAACTATTTCCATAGCTAGCTGTTTCCATAGTGTTGAACTGTGGATCATTTTGCTTTAATTTCAGACTTTAATCTCTGAATTCAGACTTCCACACACATAAGGTTATATTATAACTTAATTATTTCCTGTGGATAATTTTTTAAATGTTTTTTTTGTACAATTTTCACTGTTTTTATTGCAGTTTTTGATATCCTACCCCATCCATAATAATTGATGTATGACTCAACGAAAGAATGATATACTTAAGGTTTTCAATTCATGTCAATCAAAGATATTTCATAATAATTTAAATTTAGGGATAAATATTTGAATCTTTTAATCTGAATCTGAATTTTTGAATCTGAAATTTGATTTTCTAATTCGCTACTACTTATGTTTAGTTTATCAAAGGTGGGTAAGGACGGCAGGATACAGACGATATGTAGACAATATGTTTTATTAAAATTTATTTATATCTTTATTTATACTTTATCTTTCAATAATTCCCAAGTGAGATAAAGAATAGCCATATCATCTGCGTATGATGGTCCACTACCTTATCTCAAAAGTCCTAAGAGTTAGAAAATAAAGATAAATACCACAGTTATTCAGTGTCTCATGAATTTAATTTTTTTTAATATTTTCGAATTTACGGTCGATAATCGTTTTCAAGCTAAAAACTGGCGAGAATACGGCACTTATCAAATTTTGGAAGCACGTTAACAATAATTATACTTTTCGACCTCTACTTGAGCTTGTTTTTTGAAAATTTCATATGGGACAACTTTCACAAATTTTTGTGCCATACAGAAAATACTGAGGAGGGAAGATATACTGCAAAACGCGAGATTCTTTTAAATTGTTAATAAAAATGTAAATAAAATTAAGCTTAAAGATTTGATATTCTGACGCAGAAAATCGTGCTCTATGCCAAAAAATACGTAGGAAACACATGTTCACACATCAAAAATTCAGTTCTTGTATCTATTTAATCCCTGAGAACAGGACTATACGGGAACAATAATTACCTACATGGGGTCCAGGTAAGAAAATCCAATCTCAAAAGCCATAAGAGTTAGAAAATAAAGTAAAATACAAAAGTTGTTCAGTAACACATAGATTTTACTTATTTATTTTTTCGAAATTACAGGGTGGCGCAGAAAATCGTGGCGTTATAGAATATATTTTCTTAAATGGAACACCCTATATTTTGTTACGAATATTGATCCTCCTGGTAATTATAAGTACTTATGTTATGAGAAGATATGAAAAAGTTTGAGCAGTATTTGAATTAATTCACTTTGGAAAATCGTTTTTTTAATTTCTCAATAAATTCACTTAATTGAAATCGTGTGAAACATTGTCTGTATAAAAACAAATGTTCATTCTACTACCGAATATTTTCAAAAAATATTATACACGATGTGAAAAAAAATCCAAACTTGCCTTATTTCGAGTGCCTCAAACTCGTTTTTGTTAAATGGAACACCCCAGTATTTTTGTTCGAAAATGAGTTATTATTCCAATTCACTCTCAAATGATATAATCTGTTATATCTCTAAAATGAAAAGATCTTACGTAGTAAGCTGCTTAATATTCAATCAGCATTTTTTTCATCTTTTAGACCGCCCTATATTGTAAATTCTAAATCATACGCATATGAAACGGCTATTATTTATATCGACAGCACTTGGGAGTTATTGAAAGAAAAAGTAGGTGATATAAATAAATTTTAACCGTCCGACTGTATTACGACAACCCGCAATACACCTCACCCGTTAATACACGTTGACCGTACACGCCCGTGACACAGACGCTCAGGCAACCGGCGCTAGATGTTGCTCCACTGTATGTTGCTCCAAAATACCTAGTGCTCCAAAATACCTACCTCGGTAGTGGATTCGATTCAATCCAATTCAATTCAGTTCGATACAGAGAGGAAAACAATTGGACGGTAACCCGACCAGACGGAACCTCCTGACATATTGTTTTCTCCCTTAACAAGTAGGTTTTATTATTTTAAATAAAAGTGCTGAGGCGCCTAAAGAAGTTTTCATTTCAAGAATACCCCTGTAAATACCTACATAATTACATTTATGTTATATAATGGATTAGTTTGGTGAATCAACAAAGGATAATATCGTTATTGTTATATAAAATTATTTATTCTTATCTCTATACCCATGAAGTAATATTAGTTACAAAATAAACAATAATATTTGTGAATTATATTGTGGAATTTTCCTCTGATTGGACGTCTTCACTGCTATTAAATTCTAAGAATGAAACAATAGGTCTATGGAAGCTAAAATATGGGGTAAATACTTTAGATTCAAGTTTATCTCTCTCGCTTAGTCAACGAGTGGAGTTTCCTCGACTGAGCGTTACATAGACGAACGTGACGCGTGACGGCCTAGTCTCATTCAACACCCACAAAAATATAAGTGCCGAGCGCGCCTAAAGTAGTTTTCACCTCAAAAAGATTCAAATGTTTATCCCTAAATTTAAAATATTATGAAATCTTGTATTGACATGAACTGAAAATCTTATATAATTCTTCGGTTGTCACATCAATTATGGGATATTCGGATGGGGTGGGATATCAAATATTGGATGGGGTGGGATATCAAATTACCCACAGGAAAAAATTAAGTTACTCATCAGATCTTCTGTACAGTCTGTCCAAAGTCGTATATAACCTTCTTTAGTCATAAAATCATTCAAGTTCAGAGTTTAATGTCTGAATTCAGGTGTTAAAGACTGAATTCAGAGATTAAAGTCTGAGTTCAGATTTTAAAACCTGAATTCAGAGATTAAAGTCTGAATTCAGAGACTTCAGTCTGAATTAAACTTTCTTTACAGACATTGCCTTTTAGGGCTTCGTAGATAACGGCACTTTCCAGTAAAAACGCATATAATTAACAAACTGCTAAAAATAGGTATAGGAACATCTTATATGGATAGATTGGGATTTTTATGTAGTCTGTTGATTGCGTTAATAATATATGAGTTCAATTTAAAAAAAGTAAAATGGGTATATTTGTAAATAGTAATATATTTTTATACAAAATTACCACCCTTTGATTAAATAATATTAAAATTTGAGAATATCGTATTAATATTTCGTATTTTGATATTTATTTTTCAGTTAATCCAGTTTTGTTAAAAAAATTGACAAAATAATTAATATATCAAGAACGAAGAAATATTGGTATAGGATATGCTTAATAAAAGTTACTCAGATCTTATGTAGGATCCATAAATATAATAATATACGAGGCATTCTATTTAAAATAATAACCTTTGATTAACTTACGCGCACACCAGAAGTGAAAATATTTCTAAGTTGTAAATATTTGAATTTACATAGGCTCAAATGCGTGATATATATAAGAAAGGTAATTATATTCCATATGAAAATATGTATCTAAATATATTTTGCCAGAACCATATTGTCCGAGTCGTACAAACTAAGCAACCCTAGCACGCCAAGGCAAAGAAAAGCGGTATGAAAATGGAAACATGCCTACCTACCTGTTTATTTTCATAAATAGATACCTATTTTTTCATATAAATAGGTAGGTACCTTATACAGACATGTATTTGACACGTTTCCGTTTTCATACGGCTTTTCTTTGCCTAATGTAAAAACAACAAAAATGTTGTGTTAGTCATACCCATAAAACGAAACAATATTATTTTAAAAAATTCGGATAGTATCCATTTGACGAAAATAGTGGATTTCTACTTCTCGATTTATAGGTTGAACAATTAAAAAATATAATCTTAATGTCGCTATCTTAATGTCATGTATTAATTATTTCTGCGTATTCATTAATTAACTAGTTAGTTTATGCCATATTGTTCCATATCAATTACGTAACTTCTAAATCTAATAATAATATTAGGTATGTACCCTTGTCGTTGTTTTCGTTGTGAAATCTTAACAGCCTTATGACCTTATAGGTATATGATTTTTTATTGGAAACACTATTCAAGATGTTTATGATCCATTTACAGAAGTGGAGAAACATTATCACATAAAATATAGTCTAAATAAATATGGAATTTATAAAAGTACGATAGCTGATAGGTATACACTGCACTGATTCACAATATATGTGAAGTAAATTACCTTCGATTTAAGTAATTATGACACATAATAATAATTCAACACATCAGTGGCGGCGCGTGACATTGAAATTAGTTGAAGCAGAATAATTGAGTCACTTTTATGTTAATATGCCAATATTTTAGTTAACGCAAAATTAGATAGATATGTAAAATAATATTTATAAGTTGCTTTCATTGTAAGTAGTTTATTGATTGTACTTAACAAGGTACTTTATGTACAACTGAATAGAGGTTTATTCAGTTGTAGGTACATTTTCGTTGAAATGTTGAATGTAAAGTCTATCATTTTTTTGTAATGCAGCCTCAATAGTATTTAAATTTGTCTTATTTTTGACAAACCTAAAGCAAAACCGTATATGTTCTAAAAAACCTTCATGTTTATAAAGACCACGTGTAACATTACCGAGGTCATTAAATCCAGAATTATTTCACACATCAATTAGCATTAATAATTAAATATGGCACACAGAAATGTTTATTTAAATAAACGCTGCCATACAACCATTCAAACTCCAAATACAATGATATTTTAAAATTTATATTATACACTTTGTCTTTTATTTTTGTAGTTTTTTATATTAAGTTGCTACATGCTCCATTTGTGGTGGTGATTTATTGGGATCACCAGGTAGTAGGTTGAACTACATATAAATGGAAACACATCAGGAACACTTTAATGTGGTTTATTGAGAGCTCGTACATTAGAACATAGGCACAGCGAGGCGTACAACGTTCAATGCTTAAATACTTACTTGCTTCAACACATCAATGCCCCAACGCATCAATACATCAATTCTTGTTATGACCTAATTACACTACTGTATATAATGTTCGACCAGTACAGTACAATGTGTACGCGACCCAGCTTTATTTAGTTGTTATAATAATAGTAGTTTATTAAGTCGACCTTAAGTCGTTCCAATTCTATGCATCTAGAAATGGAACCGGGGTTCGTATAGTTTGAGTAACGTTTTCAGAAATATGGGTATAAGAGTCATTCTTTCATTAGGTAATAAACTTTTATGCAACACAAAGGATAAAGTTGATCAAAATGAAAGGCCGGGGATTTACGACATTAGTTGTAATTATTACTGCTATTAGAAATATATTGGGAAAACGAGACGATCAATTAAAACTAGGTTTAAAAAGCATATTTCTCATCTGAAATATATGAAAGAACAGATAAGTCCAGTGTTGCCCAACATGATTTTGAGAAAAATCATTATGTAGACATTAGAAACTTAAGATTAGTTAGAAATATGACTGGGTAATAATAGGCAGTTGGATGCATTTGAGAGCGTAGAAATTAGAAAATGTAAAAATACTATGAATAGTGACAAATGACCTATCCCCTATAGTCAGCTCTACACATTATTTGACAACAGTTAACAGTGTTTGTGTATTCGTCAGCGCTATCGTCACATCAAAAGTTCTAATTATCTCTAGAATTCTCGATTTTTTCAATTTCCTAAGAATATAAAATTTGGTATTTAAGTAACGCTTTTAATTCTCATACTAGCCGTATATTTGAACCATTGGCATTATCTGTATAACGTGTTATACTATCCAATTACCACTTTCATCCTAATGATTAAATCTTGAAATAGTTCTCCCTACACTCACTACAATAATGAAAAGACTGTCCAAAATTTAACTATTTTAAGTATAAGTTGGCATGAGAATCGCCATGATCTATCATATGTTTAAAGTGTACCAATAACAAAGGCCTTTCATTAAAAACCCAATGAAATCTTGATTTCATGGACATTTTACGTATATAATGTTTCTGCCTTAGAAACTGGCGATATTCGATAATTTCCCTAGGAAAATATTCGGTTACCTTGACTACCAAATTAACGAAGTTGTAGACGATACAGTAGCAATTTTATTATATATTAATATATTAATATTTTAATATATTTGCTAATGATCCTAATGATGATGATAAATTTCAAGATTAATGTCATAGCAATTTTTTATTTTAAATATGGATTCGACCGATTCTCTCACCAAATACAACACGAGAGCGGGATATCTTCAGAAAATTTTCCTTGTTTTTTCGTAGCAAGAAAAACTTGTATGATAGCGCGGCAAATTATCAAATATGTTCCCGTTCCTAGTTATATTGTGTATGATATAAATAGGATAATAAATAATCTAATCTAGTATATATTCGGCCGGCATGTATTTATTCTTTGTAATAACGCCACTCATGAATTTCTCGAATTCAATTTGCAGTTTTTATTTGTTTATTTTAATTTTCAGAACTATTATGTTGGAAAATGCAGCAAAAACTACAAGAAACATCTCCGATGGAGTCATATTACGGATGTTTAAATTACATAAGAATCAAGAAGAAACCGCAAGTAAATCAAACGTGAATCCAGAAAAAATGGTGAAGGCGCCGCCTCCACGTAAGTGTAAAAAATTAATAGACCAAATAGGTTCATATTTTCTCTACGATGGGAGGGCGTAAACAAAGGGTACATAGGTCAGGTGTTAACTGTATAAATGTCTACTTTTTACTAATACGACTCGCATGCAGAAATTTCACTATCATGAAAAGTTATGATCTTATTTTAATCTAGTCAACGAAAGGTTGTAGAAGGAAATTATCCGGCGTATTCTAACCTAAGTTGACAAGAATTTGTCTTTTCTGTCGTATCAGTAGGGACCTAAGGACCATATTCAGAACGAAAGATCATCAGTCACTTTTACCTTCTGTACAATCGCGCAAAATATAATTTGGACTCTAGTGTTCTTTTGGACTATTAATTCCGTTTCAGTTGTCGTAGCTAAATCATTTGTGGGTACAGATCTATATTTTTGTGGACGAGAAACATGATTATAACTGTCTCGAGGCCCATAGTACTCCCGTTTGGATACCTACCGTTTGAACGGGTATGTACTGAAGGTGTACCATGGGTACCTGAGGAATTAGTGTAGTCATTGCAGGTTTTCCGCTCCGCATTCTTTGAATCTTAACCGATTGACGTGAAATTTGGTGAGTAGTTAGGGGATGGCTCAATGAGTAAAAGTGACATAGCGCCGATGTGCGTTTTTACTCTGGTGGTGGACGCCGCCTCTTCTTGTGGGTGGAAATGTCTTTACTCAAAATAATCCCGATAAATAATGATATAAATTTGCATTATAATGTGCGGACCTCCCGAGCCCTTTAACCCTTTACCTTTTGCATATGAACGGTTTAGCTATATTGAAATATATAATATTGTAGTTGTCGAAATTAGCTCTAAAATGGTTGTTAAATAGACGTTGGAGCTTCAAAATTAAGGGAGTTATGGTAAAAAAACAACACGAAAAATTTAGAGCATGGTGCAGGGGGACACGTAGGAGGTACTTTTTTCTCTACCTAACTAAGCCTTCCGACACACAATGTGTAACAAGATTGACCGACCATTCATTTTCCCGCTGTCTCGTATAGTTTCCGAAATATGCGCGCTCAAAAATCGCAAAATCGCAATTTTTTGTCTGACTTTTTTGACTTATTTGACTAGCAACTCATCGGTCTTTCGTCCTATGAAAAGGTAATGCCAGAACGTAGATCATGAAATTTCCTTCAAGAATATAATATATTTTAATATTTTACCTTCAACCGTTAAAAGTTATAGCAACTTTAGCTTTAACTTTTAACTTTCATATTATCCGTTAAAAACTCTGCGAGATAGGGAAAAAATTGATGACAACAAGACATAATTTGTTTCGGTTGTTAGCATCATTATAACGCATACATACAAACTATGTAAAGCAATATATAGTTATATATAATATGTTTAGTGTTTAGTGTATTTTCTATAGCCATACAAATGAGTTGTGTGTCACACAAAACCAATCCTTTGTTTCCTTCCTGACAAATCAGATCACCTTAAGTATTATATAGAGCGAATATGTAGTATTTCTACATGGACTATAACCATGAGCTATAAAATATATAACTGTGAGCTATAAAGGGTTCCTGGATACCTAATTAAACTAGATATAATATTTAGAATGTTTAGAAAAATTCACCCACAAAAATTATTTCGCAACACACGCGTTTAAGAGGATCAGAAAACAGTTATCGCTATATTACGTGGATGATTTAAGAACGTCTTGTAGACTTTGGTCAAAAAGTCTTGATATGAATGGGAAGATAATAAGGATAATAAGGATAATAAGTCTTGGTAAGGAATTAGTAAGTTTCATAAAAAATTCGGTTTATTCACTAGAAGACTACAATAGGTCCTGAACAATGTACAAACGACAATTTGTGGCAGCATCACTCAACAACGGATAGAATGACCAACCAAAACCACTGCTTTGGTATTAGCTGAGGGCATAGGGCAAGCAGGGCGCTTGAAATTATTCAGAATATTCCGGAGAATAAATAAGGAGATTACAACTCTGTAATTTGGTGCCCTTGAATTAAGGTCAACAAATTTCTTACCCAGGTATACCAAAGCCAACTGAAGGGCAGAGTTCAAGGATCAACTGAGACGTTACAAGAATTTTGAGCGAACATTGAACAAATTGTCAGATTTCCTTAGCCACAAGCTCCAGAAGATTTCATCATTTAGATTTCCGTAAGTGTCAACGATGGGTAAAAAGATGGTGAATTACAAAAAGCCCTACGAATTACGAAAGCCCTACGACGAAGACAATTTATGAAAGAAAATTTCAGAATTACTCGAAAAATACTTACAAGTCAACAATGAAATGAAAAGAGTTACCCCGAATAGCGACAGGATTACTAGAAGAGACCGTCCGATAAGATGCTACAGTTGTGGTAAACCAGGGCACATAATCAGAAATTGCCGCCGCTCTGGCTCTCAAGAACAACTGCGGCAAGAAAGAGATAATTCGAACCAATGAAACGCCGTGACGTCAGTGTAAAGGGGCGGACACTGGCAAGTTATCTTCCAGCCCCCAGAATCAAGGTGTCCCTAATAAAATGAAAACATGAGAGCCTCGTAATCCCCGGATTGTTAAATGGCAGAAAATGTAGTTTTCTCATCGATATAGGAGCATCCAGGTCAGTAGACATATGATAGTAGATATATGACAGATATAGACAGTAGATATATGATAGCGAAAACCCATGGCACTAGACACAGTGAACAGAGGTGAAATTATCATTGATGTAGCAACCAAAATCGATAATGGGATAAGCAACACCGACTTGAACGTGAAAGATTTAGTTGTTGATATTGGAAGATTTCAGCTACATACCAGTAGATTTGAAGAACAGGATAATGACAGTTGACAACGAAGAAATATTCTTCACTGAAAATATGTCGAGAAACTGCCTAGTGAGGCTAATTGTAGCCGAGTTCCAGGAAATACCGAGACGATAATAAAGGCGCATTTAGAAACCAGACCTGAGGAAATATCCATCATGATGGTTGAACCTATCACCGATAGACAGGATGGAGCACTCATAGTAATATGTTTGATATATGTTAACCACGTGATTCCGGTCAGGCTGGCGAATGTGATAGAAAATAGGCTCAGGCTAAAGAAACGAGAGGTAGTCGGAACATGTGAACGGTCCAAGTAATAAATTGGGAAGAAAGTTATCCCAGGACTGGCAAACAAGTAGCAACGTCGAAGTTATTAGACAATTTTGAGAGAAGTTGGAGTCACCAAGACGCGAAAATCAAGGCTATACATTTTCTCAAACAAGAAGCTTCCATATTTGCTAAATGAAAAATTATAAGTCGAACTGGCATCGTATAAAATCGAATTAATATAGGGGAGCAAGACCTATTCGACAACAGACCCTAATACTCCCTTTTGCGAAACAACATGATGTACTATGATACAGGAAATGTTAGACGATGATGTTATAGAAGAGTCCACCAGGCCCTTGTCATCACTAGTGGTATTAGTAACGAAGATGAATGGTTTGGACACACAATTATGAAAGACGGACCTTGAAAACTTATCATGGCGACCAGCTTTACAAATCAAGTCCATTGGTTCTAACAAGTACATGGATAGCATATAAGTAGGTACATATCTGGACAGGTATAATCTTATCTATCATTATAATGCATTATAGGATTACTTTCTTATTATAGAATGAAAATGTATTAGAGGATTATCCTATAATAGCATTACAATCAAGAGTTGATAGTTGTCGAGTGCGCGTACACTGTATACTGTTCTGTGCTGTGTACCTAAATTATTTGGATTAAACCTTTGTGTTAAATTACCCGGTTTTTGGTGTATTGGAGCAGAATGTGTCCGAGTCCTTAAGGATTTGTTCTCAATTAATATGCAGTGCATATTATTTGCATAAAACGCATTTGAAAATTATGAAACAAGGTTATTATTGTGAAAATTCTACCGGTCTAGAAACCATTTTATATGAATACCTTCTACGTGATAGTTTTTTGAATAGTTTTTTTGACTTATTTTGTTAAAAAAAGTTTTCTTGGCTCTAATTTGCCATTTCGATAGGAAATTTGATTCTCTACAAAAATATTTATTATAAAGGGTGTTTCAAAATTAACGCAAGATTTGAATTTGCCGCCATTTGTGCAGTAAAGCGTTGGCAACCCTAAACAAAAAACAATTCGATAACTGACAGTTTAGGGTTAGTAAAAATGGAGCATTACACGATAGAACAACGTGTCTTCATTATTGAACAATATTTCAAAAATAATGAAAGCTTGGCGGCCGCAGTTCGAAAATTTCATAAAAAATATGGTCGGAATAGTGTTTTAACTTCGTCAACTGTGAAGAGATTAATTGAAAAATTCAGGGAGACTGGATCCGTTGCTGGAGACGCCAAACACACCGGTCGTCCAAGAACAAGCCGTTCAAATGTCAGTATCGAAGCAGTGCGTGAGAGTATCTATCGGTGACAATCAAGGAACCTCAATTCGGCGTCGTGCACAAGAATTGCAAATTTCAAGAAGCTTTCTACAGCGTATACTCACTAAAGATCTGTCTCCATGCTTACAAAATTCAATTAACGCAACAACTCAAGGCTAATGACCATGCACAGCGAAGAGAGTTCGTTGAATGGATTATTGAACATCAACAAATGGGTGCTGGTTTTTCGAGCAACATCATCCTAAGCGATGAAGCACATTTTCACCTTGATGGCTTTGTTAATCGCAAAAATTTCCGCTTTTGGGGTTCTGAGAACCCACATGTGATTGTCGCAAAACCAATGCATCCACAACGTGTCACTGTTTGGTGTGGATTTTGGGCTGGAGGCATAATGGGACCATATTTTTTTGAAAATGAGGCTGGTCAAACAGTGACTGCTACTGGTGCTCGATATCGCGACATGATAACACAGTTCTTTCTGCCGAAATTGGATGATATTGATGTGGCCAATATGTGGTTTCAACAAGACGGTGCCACATGCCATACAGCCTGTGAAACAATTCAATTATTGCATAAGACATTTCCAGGCCGTGTACTCTCTCGTTTCGGGGATCAGAATTGGCCCCCTAGAGCGTGTGATTTAACACCATTATATTTCTTTTTATGGGGTTATTTGAAATCACAGGTCTATGTCAACAGGCCCACAACCAACCGTGCATTAAAGGAGGAGATTCAACGCTGCATCAAAGAAATTCAGCCACATTTATGCAGAATGGTCATGGGAAATTTCTACAAACGAGTGCGTATGTGCATGCAAAGCCGCGGAGGCCATTTGTCCGATGTGTTATTCCATAAATAACCCTATCCTAGGTACTTTATGATTCAATAAAAAAAATAACAATCAAAAGACTAAAAACTGTGTTTTCCATTTAAATCAAATCTTGCGTTTCATTTAATTCAAATTTTGAGACACCCTTTTTGTATATGCTAAAAATGCATAGTTTTTGAGTTACAGTTAAAGGTCTTGTGGACAAATTTAATACGTTCTCAAAAATTCAAGACAAAATTTAATAGCACTTTGTACATTTATCATTTTTAAAGTACAATTGAACATATGGAAAAATAAAATACCTTAAACGAATTAGTTCCTTTTACCCCTGTTTGATTCGACATAGTCAAGAGACTACTACTTACAACCAAACATGGTGAGATTGAATAATATAATACAATAATAATAATAATAACATAATATACTACACATAATAATATAATAATACATAATATAATAATAATAATAATAATAGATATTACAGCAATAGTCGGAAACACTCAAAAAATGTGTAGTTGAAATAACTACAAAATAATTATATTGAACCTATGTTAGATTCATATATGCACCAACTAATTTTTTTTTAACAAATGAGGTCCTTCCAACTGTAGTTAGATTTTATTAGATACTAACGTTGTGGTCATGCTTAACTAATAAAACACTATACACAAATAAGTTTTCACCATAAAAATCACCATAATCTATAGTTAATTTAAAATATTATTAGTATGTGTTTAATTAATTGGTATAGTCACTTCTGTTATATTATATTATAGTTTTGCTTAGAGGTAACAAGCTGTTAGTGTTTTATTAAATACAATTCTTGCTTCTTGATAAACCCAATTAATAGTTATTAATACTTTTGTATCAGATTGTATCAAACAATTGTTATATGTAATATTAATGTTAATTGAAGACAGATCTTATGTCAGATACAAAAATAAAATGTAGTTATTTAAACTTTTTGTGATATTAGTCCTATTGTTCAAAACAACATAAATACTTACAAAATTAAACAGATGTTTCATTCATTGTCGAAAATTAATAGGCCTGTCGTACCTGGGGACGTCGATATAGAAACAAATTTGACACACATTTGAAAATTTTATTTAAAAAAGCAAATGTAGGTAAACATATAAAAAACAACAAATATAAACTAATACATTTACTCTTATATATACAGATGTCTATAAATTAATCGATTGTTATAGCCTTAACTAATCTTCCTGTATAAAAATATCTCAGTCCACTTCTGAGAATTACAGCTTCATCAGATTTTTTTAATTAAATTTCGCATTTTATTGGCAAATTTCCCCTAGGCATATGGAGAACGTCCCTACAATGGAATTTTTTTCCTCCTGGCACATACTACGTACCCAAATCGTCTTTGGGAAATAGCTGTTTACTTTTGTTTGCTAATATCAAATATACATCATGACAAAGTCTGCAAAAAGAATAATAATTATTATAATACAAGATATTTAGTCATATTTTGCACCTATAATACTTGATGTGGAAGGACCTTAATAATGCATTATATTCTGTTCATTTTCTATAAGGTTTTCTTAAAATAAATATCAACATGAAATAAAATAAGTAGGCACTTATGAAAGAAGTTTGTAGCTTGACATATTCCCTTATTTTTTCGTTTATGTGAATTCTTGTTCCCACAGATGGAACTAACTGCTTTAATGAGGCATGATCTAGTTTGTGCAAAATCTCTAAAGTAATATCATTGTCTGAAAATAATATAGATAGCAACTAATTACTAATTATCCCTATTTTTTTAAATTTTAGAAATCATGTTTGAATGTTATTTCGGAAGAAAAAATATCCCTAATATAACGTTTCCATCAGGTACCTATATATATCAGGTACCAAAGTAAAGTTAGAAATCACTGTGCCACTAGGGTATTTATATGAATAATATGAATGAAAAAATTAAAATATAAATACCTCACTTTAAATAAAAAGAAGACCAATTATTTTTTAAGAAGCTAAAAATAACGAATTTGATTTTTTAAATTTCATTCTCAAAATAATTGTTAGTTTAACATCCTGTGTATTATAATCGAAATGCTTCAAATTTATAATTTATGATTATAAATAAATCAGAGAAATTTATTGCTTACTACACGAATTTATAAATAATTTACTATTAATTAAAGAAAGTCAATTACTATTCCATTTTTTTTTCAAATTACAGATATAGAATTCATATTCACCGGTGTGTTTTTACTTTATTATACATTTGAAATTAACCAGAGATACAGGACACATGGTTAGATTCACTCATAATATATTATGTAACTGTCTCATTTTTAAAATAAAATAATATGTAAATACTAATTAATTAATCAAAATCCTGTAATCTTAAAATATAATAGACTAAATTAGAAAGGAAAACATGCGTCAAAATATAGACGACAAACAATAGTGATACATATTAACAGTGTGTGATTTACATTTATAGCTTGGCTTCCTTTTTATCAAATAATACTTTAGCCGGTTATTGTTGGCGTCAAATTTTCGTGTTCAGAACTTATCATCCGTTTTTCTTTGGTTGATATCTTGTGGTTGTTATAGTGGTGTGGCAGGAGGTTGTAGGAAGTTGCGGGTATTATCATATGTTAATTGTTAGTGTTACAAAAAGCTGGCATTAAGCATTGGTACATATCGTCACTTAGGTCTAGGTTAGTAGTGGTTTGTTTCTTTCTTTTATATACATAATATATACATTTGTACTGTTATAATATATACTGTTTGGATAGTGTTTTCATGTAAGCGTGTGTGGGTTTGTTTTATTTTGGTTTGGTTTTTAGTGTGTTGTTATTCGATCATGGCGGATATAGCTTCCGCTATTAGACAAATCTTATCAAATGTTTCTTTTTTGGTTTATAGTTCTGTAATTAGGTTTTGAATTATTTTGAATGAAGTTTATATTAAACTAAGAAAATAATGTAAGAGTCTATTTTGTATTCAAAATAAAATTGGTACTAATAATTTAATTGACCATAATTTAGGTTTCAATTAAATCTAACTGATATTCTTAATAACTTTATGTTTGGATTAAAATAATCATACTACAACTACATGATTTAGTTTCAAATTGCACCTACACTTATTTTTATATACACTTCGCTCCTACACTTTACACCTCGAATTAAGCTCAATTTAGCAATAACCTATAACAATATATTATCTTTTCGTTAACTATAATTAAGCAGATAAGAACATAATTTTGTGAAACTACTCTTATAGTTAAATTTGACCATATATTAATCTGTGTATAGGTAATAATGAATCTCTCTCACGATATTGTTTTATTTGTTGGTGACTATAATATTTCAGATATTACATGGAAAAACCTTGATAACTGTATATATTTTTATAAAGCATTAAATACTACTGATCGATTCGGTGAATCTCTTGTTGATGTTTACAACTCCTTGGAGCTACATCAATAACCTAATGATTGCGTAATGATAATAGTAAGCTCCTAGATCTTAATTTTAGTACAATAGATAAGGTATCTGTGAATTTTTGCTATAATCCCTTCCTACCAGAAAATAAACATCACCCATCTATAGATATAAATATTAATACAAATGATAACAATTCCAAACTTAAACAAACTATATCTCTTTTTATAGACTTTTCTATGGCGATTATGAGGTCATAAACAATGAACTTGACAACATAAATATGGATATTGAAGTCACTGGTCTAAATGTTGAGAATTCGGTGACAGTTTTTATAATATTTTCAATAATGTAGTTCCTACATATATGCATAACATAAGAAAATTAATATTGAATAACCTCTTTGATTTTAAAATTATTTGGATTTCAAGAGAAGCCAGATTACCTCTGGCGGCCGAATGCTGAAATAATTATTAGTAGGGGAGGCCGGAGCAAATTGTAAAATTTTTTGGATTTTGGTAAATTTTTCGAAAATTTATTGTTTATATATATATATATATATATATATATATATATATATATATATATATATATATATATATATATATATATATATACATAATAACATAATAATACCCTAATAATAATAACCTACATAATAATACATAAGACCAACAAATAATTTTAGTTTTGACTAAGCAAGCAATTTCTGTATCACTTCCTCTTTGAATGCTTCAGAACTCTATTGTATATATGTAATTCAATATTCTCCCGCATATAGTTGGAGGAAGTAGTTGTTTTTCAATAGGTTCAACAAGATTTTATGCATTTTAAAATATAACATCTTCTGGATAACTGTATGCCTAATGCTTTTATATATAATATGTTCAGTTCAAATAGAACAAATATAAATAGTAGACTAGGTATGTGTATTCTAAGAATTTGAGTTCCGTCAAAAACTAATGTCATAAAACGTCACTGCAAGTGTTGGAGTATTAATATTTTAAATTCAAGTATAAATTATTAATGAAATAAATCGTACCCTGCTCTGAAGATCCTCAATAAAGGTGAAAGAACTTGTACAACTTCTAAGTGGTTCGTTTCCGTGTGTATAGTGGTTCGTTTCCATATGTATGTCCAGATATAGCACTGGTAAGTGTATCTTCATAGTGTTCGTCTATTTGTTTATTTCTCTATGTAATGAAATGCTACAAACCCAAGATTACTTTTCACAAAACAATATATATATATATATATATATATATATATATATATATATATATATATATATATATATATATATATATATATATATATATATATATATATATATATATATATATATATATATATATATATATATATATATATATATATATATATATATATATATATATATATATATATATATATATATATATTCTATTTTTGAAAATTATGTCGATTAATGAAAAAGGGTATGTATAGCTGTTGCTTTTTAATAATACATATTTCGCTTTTTCTATGCAGCCCTTTTAACATTCTAAAAAATGTTAGTGTTCAAATCAAAATCATATGTTAAACTAACATACAGTTGCTCTTGCTTCTTGTCTGCAATTTTTTCTGACTATAAAGGTGTTTTGAGATGATATTGTTATATCTACCAGACAATGCTGTTTTTATATTCCATTTTACTAATATCGTAGTGTTATTATTTTTTTATAAAAGTTAAATGTATATTATTGTTTGATTCCTCTTGTTATAGAATATAATTTTGTGGATGGTTGTGAGTCAACGATAGCACAGTACGCTAGTAGTAAGGTATATTACCATTAATTACTTTTATTTCAATTGCAACAAACAACAGAAAACAGAAAAATGTTCACACGTGATATCAATACACAGATAACTTATTAAGTGTGCTTATATAAGATACTTACCTTTTAGTAATCAGTTTTTGATAAGTATTGAGAGGTTTTATCGAGATTTTATGAATAGTTTACTTGATGCAGACTCATTTGCCTATTCAGTCTTATAAATGTAAGGACAGTTCTGTATAGTTATTGTGCGAATCGAACATGGCATTAATCAAAGGTTAGTGTACATAAGGGCTCAAATAAGTAGTATAAAATATGTAATAAGTAGTATAAAATAAGTGAAAATCGAAATAAGTAAATAATGACAATACGTGATTGGATGGAAAGGAATGTTATTTTAAAGAAAGGTGATATAACTAAGGAATATTTTTTTTTTCATATACTAAACCTCCTTCACTACAAATAATAATGCTAAAAGTTCAACCACGGCACTTAACGAGATAGCTACGTTCTTTAGATTTCTCTCCGAGAAGATTAATAATTTAAGTAGTAAAATATAAGTAAATGTTAAAATTTTAAGCATAACAATAACCACCTGTGTCCAAGGCGTTATGCCATGAAAATTTAGTGCATTTCAAGAAGCAGTGTTTATAATCATGCAGTAAAATAGTATCTAGGTGTTCTAGATACGTATGCAGTAGTTCATCTAATCCAAATTAGGATTTCAAGGTTGTAAAATAGTTCAACAAGAAGGTAGTAATATTTCCAAGAAGTTATGTCATAAATCTCATGAGTAAAGTTCCTGTATTTCGCTGGAAATTTCTTGAGCTATTCCAACAAGAGTTTTGTAGTTGCAGTAAGGTACTGCAGTTTTGTAGTTGCTGCATTCCGCCAGTAGGGGTATCTCCATCAGGGTGCAACACTGCAACAGTGCGTTACGCGAGTGCTAGTGTTTTTTTTGTTTACACGGATTAACATTGACAAGAAAGGTAATAAACAAAACACAATTTCCATCATATTTGTTTTAATTTACAACAATGTTGCTTAATTTTACATATTTCCCATCTTATTCGACAAGGATTTAGATATCCCATGTTCTTTGTAGTTTGAGTTATGATAGTTAACGGTAGACAAAGTTTATTTCTATTCAATATTGTTGAACTACCATCCTAAATTACGCATAAATAAATATATAGATGTATTAGTTGTTAACATTGCAAATCAATCTCTTTTCTTCCAAGATTAATGTAATAATAATAATTATTATTATCATACATTCAATAATCTTTTAAAAGCAACAATTATAATATTCAATATTAATTTCTTGAGCGTAAATTTTACAATCTTAAAAATAAATCAGTACATAGAACCATTTTAAAAAAGGAACTAGTCTATTTTGAACTCTACTTTGAGGTAAGCGTTTCCATGCTCTCATTAAACATTTTATTTAAAAAGAGCTATAAGGTCTTTAAATTTCCTATATATATATATATATATATATATATATATATATATATATATATATATATATATATATATATATATATATATATATATATATATATATATATATATATATATGTATATATATATATATATATATATATATATATATATATATATATATATATATATATATATATATATATATATATATATTTTGTGAAAAGTAATCTGGGGTTTGTAGCATTTCATTACATAGAGAAATAAGCAAATAGACGAATAAGTTATTATTATTTTATTATAATTATTATTTTATTCTTCTTATTCGTCTATTTGCTTATTTCTCTATGTAATGAAATGCTACAAACCCAAGATTACTTTTCACAAAACAAATATGAATAGCAAAGAATTTCAAAGCTAATATATATATAGGATTTTTTTTTTGTAATTTTTATAAATTTCTTAAATAAATATGAACGAGTTTTTTTAAAATTTTTTAAATAATATTATCGAACTCTCAATATGGTTTTAGAGAGGGACGATCGACTGATAACGCGATTCATCAATTAACATCATATGTCTATGAGGCATTGGATAAAAAAACTCCTATAATCAGCATATTTCTCGACCTTTCTAACGCCTTTGATACGGCGTGTCATAAAAGACTTGAATAAATTAAATAAATATGGAATACGTGGAAAATCATATAAAATATTTGAAAACTATCACACAGAGAACAGCTGGTCCAACTGAATGATGTTCAGAGTGATTTGCAGACGGTTACCTATGGTGTTCCTCAAGGGACGGTATTGGGACCAGTCCTTTTCACTGTTTACATCAACAGTTTATTAAACCTTAAGACATGTGGTAAGATTATTTGTTTTGCTGACGTATATACTGTTGTATATACATCATATTCCTGGCTAAACCTAAAAAGAGAAATAGAAAATGTCCAGAAATTGTTAAATGGTTGCAGTATAACAAGCTGACTTTAAATTATGGAAAGACAATGTATTTACCTTTTGTTTCTTACAACACAGGTCTCCCTGAGTTGGGTCCTTTAAGCGTAGGTCACAATATGCAAATGAATCTTCTTCGGTAAAATATCTGGGTGTTCATATTGACAGACATATGAGGTGGGAGTTACAAATAAAACAGCTTGTAGGAAGGAATAGGGGGTTTGATACCTAAATTTAAATACTCGCGAATTTTTTGAATATTCAGCAATTGAGAATTATGTATTTTTCTTTAATACAATCGTTATTAACGTATGGTATTACAGGATGGAGAGGTGTGTGTTATCTCTATGATCTTCATGTTGTACAAAAGTGGATCTTAAGAATAATATATAAGAGAAATATTTTATATTCTAGTAATTCATTGTATAAGGAATCCAGTATATTCGACTTAAGGCAGCTGTATTTTCTAAGAATAACGCTTTATTTGAAACAATGCAAAATTAGTTTAGCCCCCCATGAACATCCTTATAATACACGCCGACCTGAGGCTATATTATACCGTCGTTGTGACAAAACAATTGGAAAAAGATGTACTACTTACCTGTTACCTAGATTGAATATTCTTATCCCTAGAGAAATACAAGAGATACATTCTCATAATAATTACAAAAACAGATTCAAATTATGGATTAGTCAAAATGACAGATTGTTATTTAGTAATATAATGAACCAATGTATATTAGAATAGTAAACTACCTACTGTAATGCACATTATAATTTAAATTTAAAAAAAATATTTAATTTCTGTTTACCAGAAACATAAATTTAGTTATCTATAGACATGTTAGAAATGTTACCGATGTACTGAAGTGTTGAGCTTAGTATTTATAAAGCTATTATTGTCACAAAAATCGATGTGCTATTAAGAGCACCATGAAGTCTACTGTATGTTACCAATGTTTGTTGGATTTTAGTGTGATTTATCATTATCACGTACAAGTATCTATCGATACTTCTGTGATTACTAGTGTTTGTTCCTATAATTTGTGTTATAGATTATACAATTGTATTTAAAGATGAATAAACATTGTTATTATTATTATTATTATTATTATTATATATATATATATATATATATATATATATATATATATATATATATATATATATATATATATATATATATATATATGCATGCTAATAATATTTATTATGTTAGATAGAAGCAATCATATTTACAACGTGTCAACGATCCCAGAATATTCTAACAAGAGATATTAGCATTATTACTATGTTACTTTTATTTCAATTGCAACAAATAACAAGAAGCAGAAAAAAATCAGAATTATTCACACGTGATATCAATACACATAATAACAATACACAAAGTTAACTTAATAAGCGTTCTTACTCGATGCAGACTCATTCGCCTATAAGTAGTATAAAATCAAATCAAATTAATCACATAAATATTGAATATGAAAACAATATATAAAAATCAATTTAGGTATATATCTTGGGTTGGTAGCAATCATTTACAAAGGGAAATCAAATGAAAATACTTACCAGTTGTGTATTGGGACATATTATATACGGAAATTAATTATTGAGAAGTTGCGCGAGTACCAAAAATATAATTAATTAATTTAAAAAAAATCATTTCTGCTCTACAAATGATATTTATCTCATATAAAAGTATATGTTACAGAAAAGTATTCATATAACTAGGTAGGTAGGTACATATGCAATTGGGCGCGTATCATTTCTATCTTCATTAATAAATACAATAAAATCTTAAGAAACTATACTATTAATTTGTAATAACAACAGTAATTATTCATATATGCATAATTTACCATAATTAATATCTGAGAAAAAAATTAAGATAAATTTGAGATAAACTTAACCCGATATGGAGTGACACCCAAAGCGATAGCTTATCCAAACATACATATATTATTATGTTCAGATTTGATTTTAATTTAGTACTTTACAACAAGCCTTGTTACTATAATTGATATTAAATTTGTTCAACTGAATTACGCAATAATTTGCAAATATGCCGAAAAATACTATAAAGAATTTTTTTATGAAAGGTTAGTACCATGGGTTTTCTAATAATCTCCTTAAAATATTAATACGTCAACAATTTCCGTGACATTTTCTTTTCGCAAAACAAATATGAATAGCAGAAAATTAACTTCAAAGAAGAACTTAAAAGCTAATAAATATATTCCAGGGTGAAAATTGGATTTTTTCGAATTTTCGAAATAACAATTAATACTAATCCAACAAATGATTTTAGTTTTGCCTAAGCAAGCAATTTCTGTATCACTCCCTCTTTAAATTCTTCAGAATTCTATTGTATATGTAATTCAATATGTTCTAGCATATAGCTAGGAAAAGTAGTTGTTTTAATAGATTCTACATAACACTTTTATATATAAAACGTTCAAATAGAACAAATATAAATAGTAGAATAGATTTGTGTTTTCTAAGAATGTCAGTTCCGTCAAAAACTAATGTCATAAAATGTCACTCAATGTGTTGAAGTATTAATATTTTAAATTCAAGTATAAATGATCAATAAAACAAATCTTATATCACTCTGAAGATCCTCAATGAAGGTGAAAGAACTTGTACAACTTCTAAGTTGTTGGTTTCCGTATATATGTCCAGATATTATTATACAACTGGTAAGTGTGTCTTCCTTATTATTCATCTATTTGCTTATTTCTCTATGTAATGAATTGGTAGAAACCAAAGGTTAGTGTAAATAAGTAGTATAAAATATCAAATTAATCACAAAAATATTTAAAATCAAAACAATATATGTATATAAAGACCAATTTAGGTATATCTCTTGGGTTGCTAGCAACCAATTACAAAGAGAAATGAAATAAAAATACTTACCAGTTGTATATTGGGACATATGATATTATATACGGAAATGAATTATTGAGAAGTTGCACGAGTTCTTTCGCCTTCATTGAGAATGATTTATTATAATGAATTATTTTTATATGACAGACATTCACATTTCTAGAAAAATTGTTACCTAGTTCTACTATTTATACTTGTTCTATTTGAACATGTATAAATATATACAAGTTGTAGATAATAAGTAGATATAGATAATATATACTTATCAAAATACACAATAAAAAAAATAGAAAACGGGTGCTTTTACGGTTACGGTTCTAAAGATATCACGGA
The DNA here is from genome assembly GCA_964058915.1 of Tetropium fuscum. NCBI lineage: Eukaryota > Metazoa > Arthropoda > Insecta > Coleoptera > Cerambycidae > Tetropium > Tetropium fuscum. The sequence goes on along the minus strand of CAXKVY010016411.1, from coordinate 671 downwards.
AAAACTGTTTAAACCCTCTTTTTCAAGATGGCGGCCAAATGGGGAGCTCTCAACCCTGATAACCGCGTACCGGGCTTTAGTCAAACTGGCCCACCGTATTCATAAAAAAAAAATTTCCTACCAAAAATGTAAGATCAATGTAACATTTAAATGGACTAATAAGCATTTAAAGAGAGAGTGATACTGAAATAGTATACCTAGTTGATGATACTTGGGTGGAAATAGAATGATTTTGATCCTACGTATTAATTTTTTTTGAAGATACGTAGAAGATATCTAAACTTTCGTGTATCGAATACTCAATTATCTTACTTGTAGTTTATTTCTCAGAACGATTCAATTGCTAATACTTCCGGTAATTACTGCCAAATGTAGATGTCATGACCAAGCCCGAGACCCTACAAGTCAACATAGCAGATTGCCAACAAACTTCTCTATAGGTGATTTGTATTTGAATATTATCTGTATCTATAATTTGTATTGAGTGCGTATCAAAGATCCGCTGCACTTACACCCCATTGGGCCTCTTGTACTTTCTCCGTGAGGAAAATGTCTGCCTAGGCCATCGACCAGCCTAATGTTGTAAAAATGTGATGAAGTTGCCTAGAGTCATTTTCCTCAAGTTGGCCACAGAAGGCCAACGTTCCCCCAATATGGATTCTCTGGTCGTT
>CAXKVY010016410.1:0-13563 GCA_964058915.1 Tetropium fuscum | reverse complement strand
GGACAGTCATAACCTAGGATAATGTGCGTCCGATTGTAGCCAGATAGTGAAGTAAATATATCCGTGGTATTTGTCGTTTACATCCTTTTCTAATATGGTACGTAACGTACCTCGATACTGGATGTTTGACAAATCTTTCTTTAACAGCGTTGTCAAGTATAACCGATTTCCAGGAATTTAAGGAAAAACAAATGATTTTATATACATCGATTATCACATTATGACATTATCATGTAGTATAACAAAATATCACACTATATACCTTTCGTCATATCATAAAACAATTGGATGGTGAATGTGATGCAGAATAAGAATGTTTCCCATTCAAATATTACAAATCCATTTTACACGTTCCTCGGCCATGTCACATCAGCATCTTTGACGTTCTTGTCTGTGCGTTTATAAATGCCCGTGCATATATTAAGCCATCAACGACCGTATGTAACTGCCTTTACACTATACACATATCTAAATAACTGTCATGTTAATATCTACACATATTTGAATTTGAATCCGCCAAATCAATATTTGCACGCTGAAAGCATCTGATGCAAACATATTTCACCCACACATACATGGCAAACGTAGTTGTTATTATTCAGTGTATCTTCACAAATCACCATGAACCAATTCAGCCGCGAGCAACATGTGCAAATCGTTAAAACTTATTACGAAAATCATTCATCGGTTCGAGCAACGTTCCGCGCGCTCCGCCAATTTTACGGTGCAATTGATCGTCCTGCTGAGTCGACTATCCGTCGTTTGATTAACAAATTCGAGGCAACCGGTTCGGTGAACAATCAGCCAACACCGACGCGTCGTCGAAACGTCCGATCTGCCCAGAATGTCGCCGCTGTGCGCGATAGTGTGCGTGAAAATCCGCGACAGTCAATTTCACGTCGCGCACAGGAACTCCGCCTTTCGGAAACATCACTTCGCCGAATCTTGCATCTGGATTTGGGCATGCATCCGTACAAGATCCAGCTGACACAAGAGCTCAAAATAAACGACCATAGACAGCGCCGTATCTTCGCTGATTGGGCTTTAGAGCAGTTGGAAGTCGACCCCGATTTTGGTCGCAAAATCATCTTCAGCGATGAGGCACATTTTTGGTTAAATGGGAATGTCAACAAGCAGAATTGCCGTTATTGGGCCGAGAACAATCCACAGGAGGTCCACCAGGTCGCAATGCACCCAGCAAAGGTAACTGTTTGGTGTGGATTTTGGGCCGGAGGCATCATCGGGCCGTATTTCTTCGAGAACGACGATGGTGTGTCCATCACGGTAAACGGCGAACGATACAGATCCATGATAACGAACTTTTTCTGGCATGAAATCGACAATATGGATTTCGAGGATATGTGGTTTCAGCAGGACGGCGCTACGAGCCACACAGCGCGCGCCACAATGGATCTTCTGCACGAGCGCTTCGGAGGAATGGTTATCTCGCGCGGAGGCGACATCAACTGGCCACCGAGATCGTGCGATTTAACCCCACTAGACTATTGTGGGGTTTTCTTAAATCACAGGTCTACGCAAACCAACCACAAAACACTGATGCCCTCAAAGTCAACATACGCCACGCCATCGATGAAATACAGCCCGATTTGTGCGCCAGAGTCATTGAAAATTGGACTTATGCGCGCCACCCAGCGAAGCCGAGGTGGACATTTGACCGATATTATTTTCCATACATAATGCCTTCGAATACTCTTTCAAACAAAAAATAAATTTCATTTATACCTCTCACACAACTTGCTTTATTTCATTTTAAAGATCGAGCGCGCTTATTGGCGGACCCTATATATATATATATATATATATATATATATATATATATATATATATATATATATATATATATATATATATATATATATATATATATATATATATATATATATATATATATATATATATATATATCATAGACAATTTTCCAAAACCGTATTTTCGCCTTGGATTAAATATTTGCCAACCAAATAACGTTTAAGTCGTCAGTAGCCCATCTCCAAGATACATAATCTTTATTAATATCTCAGGCGTATTTTTAGTGAATATTAATATCACTTCAAATTTACATTAAGAACTATATTAAAAGATGATAAATTAATCCCTGTAGCTGTAGGCCGTAAGCGTTTTAAGATATTTTAATAAATTCGTCATAATAAACCGTGGAAGTTTATGAGAATAATTTTGTTGAGTGATATCTAATGGAGAAAATTTAACGATATCTTCACGATACCATTAATAAGGCGCCGTAAACGGAACAGCACTTGTTGTAATTTGACAAGAAATTGAATTAGAAGTAAGTGGTATCATATTTTTAAGAGGCATATTTCAACTATTACGCCTCTAAGTGCGTGTTTTAGTAAATGTCACCATATTTAGATGATTAAATTCAACTTGACGGCTTATTATTGTGCTATATATTTACTGTAATATACACGTGTCTTCAAAAACGTACCAAAGCTATGTGGTCAAAGTGGATCATTTGACCTACTGAAAATTTTTGGTCCTGAAATATGTCGAGACCATCAAGTAGTAAACAGAGAATGATTGATCAAGAACGTCGTATTTTCCTGCAGAAGTTGACCCAAGAATATATATATATATATATATATATATATATATATATATATATATATATATATATATATATATATATATATATATATATATATATATATATATATATATAGCATATGCGTATTTTTTCTCTCTAAAAAATAGTAACAATAAAGAAAATCAAACCATGTGCTGCCAATATTTTTCAAAATATAGTTCGCATTACTTTTGGCAAACTTGTTCTGTCAGTTTTAAACATTTCGTATAATATAATAAGTATTGTGTTTTCACTGATTAGTTGTTTAGTGTATCTCTATTTTGTTATTTAAATTTTAATGTACAGACAATTACTATAAGATGTGCTTATGCATACTAGCATATTACTCTACTAGTGGAAAGGTTATTAGCAAAAAAATATATATTTTTTGTAATAATAATCTGAGCAGGATCTCGCAAGTTTAGTGAATCAGATTGCAGATGAATTAGAAGGAAGCAGAAAATTCAGATATAGGAGGTGACTAAGATGCTGAAGATAACTTACCTCAAATCAGATTCATGGTCAAAGACGGTCCATCAACATAAAAAAAAAAAATAAAAATCGTGTCTCAGAGAACCAAAGTATTGCCCCTCGCATTTGAAAAAAATAGGAATTATTAGATCGGATATATGTAAATGCAACAATAACTCTACCGCTGATCTAAACCACTTAATATTTAATTGCTCAGAGTATAATGTAGAAAGACAACATTTTATTGCATCCCTCATAAGCCAAAATGTACAACTCCCCACTAATGCAGAAAATCTTCTGACCCTTCAAAAGGACAAAATTAATGAGATATTATATAATTACATAAAAACTGCAAAAATCTTAATTTAAGCTAACTTTTCAAACACAATGGAACTTGTTCTTTTCCATTTTCCCCTTTAATTTATTTTAATAATATTTATTAGTAATAGTATGTAGATTAATATTAGTTAGAACTCCCATTGTTTATCCTTGTGTTATGTTAACCTATTACACCCGTGGTCTTTCCTGTGATTGTGCGAAGTCGTCTTGATAGACCCCGAGACGCAACTTGTCCCTGTTAGAAAACCCAATATAAACAAATGAAAAAAAAAACAAAAAAAAACAAAAAAAAAAGATATGTAGATATGTATGTGTGTGTATGCGTGGGTATATGTATATATGTATATATATCTATATGTGGGTATGTGTATACTCATTAAATAATTTATTATTTATCTAATTTAGTAGATATTTATACCAGTAGTTACTTAACAAAGGCAAAATGAAAATGAGTAACACGGTTACACTATTCCATTGTATGATTACTCCTTTCTTTTCTTTTTTTTTATTTCATGGTATAATTACAACTTTGAGATTGACTCGATTATTTGTGACTAAACAACCAAATGGTTAAAAAATTTCTGTGGCTAATCGAACGAGTTTTCGGAAGCCAAACCCCTTTCCAAAAAAAAAAAAAAAAAATAACCAAAGTGACTCGTCCGACTCATCATTTGATACCGACTTAGAACCTCAAATGAATGACAATGACGATTTCTACGAAAGATATGGTACTCCTCCCGAATCTGATGAAGAACCCAAGCATGATTTTCGCGAAAATATCGTTTGGAGCAAAGATGATACAGATCCAAAAAGTTACTCAGATGCTCATTTCTCAGAGGACTTTGGACCTAGGCTAGATGGTACACCAAAATCGTCCATTGATTATTTCACTATTTTCTTTAGTAACTTCTTCGTTTGTGAACTCGTCAGGTAATAAAGTATGTGTGAAGAACAACAAGGCACTAATAATTTATCTTTGCAACCCGAAGAACTACGGGCATGGTTAGGTATAATATTATTCATGGGTTTCCATTACCTCCCGTTAATTCGAGTATATTGGTCAACTGATGAAAATTTCCAATGCGAACGAGTAGCACGAATAATACCAGTCAAACGCTTTCTAAAAATGAGTACATTCATAGTGCAGATAATACTAAAATGTCAAAGCCAGATAGTCCTAACTACGATCGGCTATATAAACTTAGACCGTTATTAGATTACTGAATTATTTACTGAAAAATTTAAATTGAGTTTTGGTCCTTTGCGTTTTCTTTCATTTGACGAAAGCGTACCTTCAAAGGACGTACAACTATGAAGTATATGCCCATGAAGCCCATCAAAAGGGGCTCAAAGTATGGGTAATGTGTTGTGCTGTAATAGGTTATGTGTTAACTTTTGACATTTATACTGGCAAGGATCCATCTGATAAAACAGTAGGTATGAAATTGGGAGAAAAAGTAGTTCTTAAACTGACAAAGGCACTAGAAGGGGTATATTATTGCATATTTTGTGATAATTTTTTTACATCTGTAAAACTTGTGTGAAAGCTTTTGTCAAAAAAATATTTTCATATTGGACTGTCCACATGAATAGAAAACATTTGCCAGTCAATGAAATAAATACGAGAACCTTGAAACAGCATGAAATAGACTGTGTCATGAGCGGTTACATGTCATTCGTGAGAAGGATAGATCGCGGAAAAAAACCTGTTTCTGTTTTATCTGCAATGCACAAACCGAAAAGGAGAGAGAAAAAGTTCCTTGTCTAGAAGCTGTATCCGATTATAGTAAGTTCATGGGCGGAGTGGACAGAATGGATCAGATGTTAGAAGTTTATTCTGTTGCCAGAAAATCACTTCAATGATGGGTTAAAATTATTATTTTATATATGTTGCAATAGTGAACAGCTATATTCTTTATAAAAAATCTCTAAAAAGGATGGCGAAAAACCTATTACCCATCTCCAATTTAGATCCATTCTTGCCAACGAGTTAATAGGAACATTATCTTGCAAACTCAAACGGGGCTATCAGCCAATGGTGGGTTTTGCAAAGAAGAAGAATAGCAAAGTTCTCACGGTCAGAAATACCTTACGTTTATCAGATGTGGGAAAACATCTACCATAAGTTTTAAAAAGTTACAGAAGATGCGCTCAGTGCAGCACAAAATCTAAGGAGAAGCGAAGTAATATTGTATGTTCTACTTGTAATGTGGCATTATGCAAGGGTTGTTTTGCGCCTTTCCATCAGGACAGTTGTTTTAGCTTCTAGAATGTTTTTGAATCCAAATTTGTGCTTTTGGAAAAATGTTAGTTTTGTTATAAGCATTTTAATTATTTTTGTATTTCAAATAATACATTTAGATGAAATTGATTTCATATTTCACTATTATCTTGACGTGGGGACTATTTTACTCAAAAATATAAGTAAATTTTTGTATCCAAACGATTCTTTGGGAAAATAATTTCCCTCACAAAATTTTAGCTTCTTTTGACTTCTATGCTTAATATTAGATTAATATATATGGCAATAGGCTTCTTATAGCCGAAATAACATCCCCACCAATATTTTTTTTTCAAAATAATCGAAAAACAGTATTTTGTCCTATAAAGGATTAATTATATGTTTCTAATGGCCAGTTCCATAATCGACGTAAAGCTTCCTTTAATATTAAAAGTTCTAAAGCGTGTTCCATATTCGAATATTAAAGACACCTTCACTGAAAAGCTTGGATAAAGCCTCTATTTTGGCCCTTTTGAGGGGAAAAGTTGCCTTTATTGTAAACTTAACCTACAAATTTATTTTTTACTGTCAGCATAAACTGTCAGTACTTATGCGTTGATTTATAAAACTGCTTATGGTCTGGGATAATGGTCGTTTGGGCTTGAAATACAATCTACCGTTTACTGTATTCTAGGTCAAGTTCATCCTCAAAAAGTGAGGAAGAAGACTTAACGGTGTTAAGAAGAGAAAAAATATATAGGCCACAACTGCAACCATCAAAACGACGATAGAATTTTTCCACCATTTTTTATTTCGCCACCCAGTCGTCCTCAAATAAAAATAAAATTTTAATCATACCATAGAGAAAATACAGTGAGAGTATTTCACTCAATACAAATTCCCTGCACATGCGCACAATCAATCGTTGAAATGACCGTTGTTAATTAGCAACCAGGACAACTACACACAATAACTGTTCTATGATAGGAGACCTGGATAAATCTTCTGACATAATTACAGTCCTTTATTATCTTCTGTTTCATTTTGATCTCTATTATGAGAAAAAGACCCGAAGCGCATACATATATCCTAACTTACTGTTGCGCAGTAGAAGGGAACAAGTAGCCAGAGGCAAATATGTCCAGGAAAAGTGATGGGAGTGGATTCTCTTATTGTTGATGCTCCCTGATCATACTCTCACATAATTGACAAGAATCCCTTCTCCGCATTTGTTACTTTATTGGTCACTCTATTATCGATAATTTTTCTCTGCAAATATATGGCATTCAGTAATTTAATCTCATGCGCTTTCGAGAAAGTGGCTTTTTTACGAATTTTTTCCTCGTCACGTTGACTCATTTTTTATAATAATATGGAAACACTTAACAAGTTCAAAATATATAATAAACAATTGACCACAATATTTACAACCCAACGAAAATGTTAGGTTATGATTGAATAAAATTGCCATCATTATTGTCACCCATTTTACCTCTCGACTAACTTCCCATGTAATTATCAGGCCCGCAAACACAATAAAGATTCACAAATTACAGCTTTTCCCAACGGGAAATGCATTCCACTTTATGGGACAGAATCGACTTAACAGAGAATTAAAAGTCTACTGTTTCTAAAAGTTCACCTTCCGATTAGGGTGCTTTTGTTGATATTTATAGGACTGGCTGTAAGTTTTTGAATATTAGCTAAAGATGAATACCCTGAGGAAGTAAAAGATTCCTCCAGTGAATAACGAAGTAAGTTCCGGTCCAGTAAGTAAGGCCCAGTAAGTTTTGTATAACGTCCTACATAATCAGCTTTTCTCCAACTTGCCGACACACTGAATTTTATTTTCCAATTGAAACCATGTTAAAGGTGAAGCTATTATTGGTACTGCTGCTACCTTAATTTGGTTTAACATCATATCCGTTCGTTCTAACACCACACTTTTATTTTAACAGCAATATCGGTAAATAATTGCAAAACCTGTGTAACTGAATCGATAAACTACAGGTCGTGGGAAGCCGGATGAGGTAACGTTTAGGTAACTGGTTATTTTCATCGGTCATTTAACACTTAGTTTTGTTTTTACACCCACATACATTTGCTTCTATTTTTTATGTTTAAAAATGTTTCCTTCACGAAACGTTTCCTTTAAGAAATATTATATATGCCAGAGCAGCTTACAACGTGGTCTTGTAAAAATCCTTCGGATTAAGTCACGTAGACCTAATCCAAGAGATTTTACCCGCTGACAAACGATAACCGAAAAGCTAAAGTAAACTGCTTATAAATATCGATTGAGCGTAAAGATCAAAGACATGTTGCGAATTTTCTGATTTTCTGGTGATATACCCACCTAATATTAGCTTATTAAGAATATACCAAAATATATAAATACATTCATCAAATGCCATGGCATATTTTTTTGTGACGTAGGTAACTGTATCATTATGGTTTTATCTCAGTGGAGATTCGCCGGCAGATATGCGAGAAATATCTGAGAACTCGTTTGAATAAGTCTCATATATTACAAGTAACATATCTACCGGGTGGTCCAAAACTTTCTTCCACAATAGGGAATATTCCCATTTTTTTTTGCATAAACATGTTCTACCATACTGAAAAATAAGATATGCAAAATATGACGCCTTACTTCTCGCGAGCGAACCGTTTCAAATAGGTTCAAAGTCGTGACGCCACAGCCTACAATTTACAAAAAACGAGGAGACCGATTCGGTCGGTTACGGGAGATCCCAGGAGTCGACCGCTTGATTGCATAGTTCATTCGGCCGCTTTCCGGCGCAACGCCGAATGTGGTAGACTATGACGTCACATACCATTTCGGGCCGGTTCAATTTTATCGCTGTTTAGATCCTTCATACTGATCGCACGGAATTAGAATCTTGTTTTTTTGTGAAGCACGCGTTTTATTACAATGTTATGCTATGTTTCCTAGTGTTATTTTTAAAATTTTATACATGTTCTCATTGCCTCCGGTTTAGTTCTTCAATAATTTCGTTAATTTTTAACCGATTTGAATTATTGAAACTAAACTACTGGTACTATATTATAAATATAAGACTCAAAGTAGATTAAAACAGTTATATTCATCTCCGGGTGATGTCATCTTGGTTGGCGAGACGCGCATTGAGCGAAGTAAAAGACTTTTGGTGTTTATGGAAACTACTTCGAGTGTTATTTACATCAAAGATTCCATCCCTATCCAGTTATAAATATAAGTTTCAGTTATAAGTTAATATGAGCATATTTTAATTTTTCATAATATTGTAGGTGGCGATAGACGCCAAATTTAGTGTCGCCGCCTCCCAAAAGTGCACGACTTTTCGTTGCCATAGTAATTTTTCTCATTTTTCGTTAATGTAAATCGAGTTTTGTTCTAAAATTGTTGTTCTAAAAGTGACGTGCAATAAGAAAATTGATAATTTGTTTATTGGGCAAAAGTTTGGCAAATATAAATATTACAATAAGTTTATATTTTATAGCAGAACCGTTAGCTTCTAAGACTCTTTCCAATCGCCTTGGTATCGACGACATAATTAATGACCTCATATCGTAACTATCCACAAGTTCTTCCCAAGCATCTTCAACTACTTCCCAAAGCGTTTTGAGCGTCTGAAACGTTGTTTATAAATATGTTTAGTTACGTAACCCCAAACGTTTTCGATATGATTCAAGCCTGGGCCTTTTGCTGACCAAGATAAAAGAATTAATATGATTATGACCCATTCAATCTCTTACTATTCATGCGGTATAAACTGGGCAATTATCCTATTAACAAAAATTGTAAATATCCTAAAAGAAGTATCATTAAAATTGTTCACATGCTGAAAGATAACATTCCCAGGAAAAATTTGCGTTACTGATGTGAAAATGTGATGTTATCACTTTCTAAAATATTTAAATAATTTAGTGCTCTAAATCTGTTATCAATTTTCTAAGAAATTCCGGGCCTATGAACACTTATCCATGCCCAAACCTCGTATAATTTTCCTGGAAGCTAGTATTTACGGGTTATAAACACGGAGCCGCCCACTGTGACAAAATTGAAATGTTTTTTCATCAGAAAAAACACATTATTCCAAAATTCAATGTTATAATCTATCAAGTTATTTGCAAACTCCATCTTTCTTTGCTTGTGCTCATTTGAAAGAAAAATTTTAGGGGCCGCAGCACAGTTCTTTAAATGAGACTGTTTTAACCGTTTTTACACAGTCCTAATAGACCCCGGAAACAATGTTTCTTCTCGTGCATTAGCAGCTGTTTGAAGTTGTTGAATATATTCAATCAGAGCGTTATCTTGAATTTCATTGGAAACTTTACCAATTCCTATTCTTGCTGCCCTTTGTATTCTATGTTCCTGGTCCCATGTCTTTTTAATTTTAAATATGCAGTTTTTGTTAACCTTCAAATCAGCGCCTACTAATTTTAGCTATAGTCCTAGCCCTTTGAACAGCATTTAAACGTCTTAGCATTTTCTATTAATATTCTGAAAAATTAATTTATTAATATGACAATGTTCAGAATTAAATTATTTTGACGTATAAATTGACTAATTATGAAACGCCTATGATTCGAAGTCACAAAGTAGAAAAATATGCCGAGCACTTTTGGGGAGCGGCGACTGTACATACCCCATAGCATAAAACCGTTTTTTCATAAGTTCGTTGTTATTCTATGGAAACCTTTACATTTGGCTGTTGTGTCTTCTTTACGCCACGCCCTTATCACAAAACAAGCTACACGACAATTAGTGCATTTATTTGACATTTGTAATGAAATTTAGACACCGTGAAGCAGCGATCAATTTTTTTTAATAATAATTGTATCTTTCCAAAGTAAGGTGGACGAGGTTAAATGATCTTCAGCTGTACGACCTGCACTAACATAAAAAAAATCCAAAAAATCGTACCACTAATTTTGCAGTAGAGTTAACATATCTAGAATAATAGAAGAGTGATTTTTGCACAATGTCTCTCTTATCATCTACATCAACTAAAAAATATACCTTCCTCTATTAATTTCAATATATTTTCTTGAATATAATCGCAAATATTTCATACTTTGTATGCATGCTGTATGTATGCAGCTTTTCTCTGAATTTTATAATGTACAAACGCCGATTTTCCTTTGATGCATCGGCAATGGTATTCAAACTTTTGTGAAGCTGTTCAAAACTTACTGCTCACTTTAGGCGTTCAGAAGATCCTTCATGTACGTGGAGAGCCCGTGTAATATTTAAAAAATCTTTACACACAACACTTTAATTCCACACAAACTCTTTATTACAAAGACGTGGCCAACGAAATTATTTTTGTAAATAATTTTGTTGTAGGATTGGTCTGTTTTATTAATACAGTTTCATTTACAGTTAAAATCGGCATAGGTCTTTGTAATAAAAAATATATTTTTTGATCTTGAAATCCTGAAAAAGGAGTTAAATACACATGATATCATTTAAAGCCGATATACCGATATTGTGGAGAACCGAAAGCGAGGACGGCTCAAGCGAGGACGATTAGAGGGTTCTTATTAACGTAAATCACACAAAACGTTTGTAAATGTTATTATTAAGTTTGTATTCGTTTGCATTAAGTTTTATTTTGGTCAAGTTATTATTCACTTCGAAATAAATCACGTTTGACTGCCAACTTGAGTAATTTTTATCAAGCGTTTAAGGTATATTATGTTTCCTGTTACCTATGAAATTAAAATTCAATAAAAAACACTTTTTCCTGTTCGTATAACATAGCTAATTATTAAATTGTTTTTGGATTCGCTTAAATCTGACGACTTTTAGCTTATTATATCTTTCCATATTTTCGTTATTTTGCCAACAAAAAAAGTTCCAGCGAACCATAAAGAGACCCAAAGCTGCCACAACATTGGCAGCTCTGATAAAATTGTGTCCTGTCCCTTAAACCCATATTATTTATGTTGCAAATTGGTAGAAATCTTATTTCATTTAATTGACGGGGTAAAAGACATATTTCATATTTTTCTTTAAATCGAATTATACTTTCTCCGGCCTATGGCGATTTCAGTAGATTTGTTAGCAAGTTAACTGTCTAAATTATCCAATGATAAAGTTGAGAATGATGTATTTTTTATTTAATTAACAAACTCAATTTGTTCACCGCTCGCTCATTTGGATTGCAATCTTGACAAGCCTTCATAGCGCACTTGTCAAAACACCCGAAAGTCTGTTATATAGACGTGACACAAATTGCCCTATATTTCAATTTCTAAGTTCAATAATATTCACTTACCTTGATATAAGGTGTACGAATAACCTGATTGAAACTGAACCTAAATACATATATATATATATATATATATATATATATATATATATATATATATATATATATATATATATATATATATATATATATATATATATATATATATATATATATATATTTTATATATATATATATATATATATATATATATATATATATATATATATATATATATATATATATATATATATATATATATATATATATATAAATATATATATATATATATATATATATATATATATATATATATATATATATATATATATATATATATATATATATATATATATATATATATATATATATATATATATATATATATATATATATATATATATTTATATATATATATATATATATATATATATATATATATATATATATATATATATATATATATATATATATATATATATATATATATATATATATATATATATATATATATATATTTATATATATATATATATATATATATATATATATATATATATATATATATATATATATATATATATATATATATATATATATATCCTAATCAGTCGTTTTATTGCTACTATCCCAAGATAAACCCTCCAAAAAAAAAAAAAAAAAAAAAAATATATAAAGATAGCAAAGAAATTAGAAGATATATATATATATATATATATATATATATATATATATATATATATATATATATATATATATATATATATATATATATATATATATATATATATATATATATATATATATATATATATATATATATATATATATATATATATATATATGTTAGCCTTAGTGGATTACCGTTTATTCATATCGTAGTTATTATAGATCAGTTGTTATAGTTCTAGTAACTGATATACATGAATTATTTATTTATATTTAATTTATATAATTTTATGTACATTTATTGCTTTCTATTTTTATATCTATTTATTACAAAATATTTACGTGAATAAACTATATTATATATACAGGTTGAGTCATTTTAATCTTCGGATGAAAATGTCTCCTCCTGACAATGAAAAATCGAACCCTTTCGACCCAGGCGAAAGTTGTTTGGTTTGAAGGGGGACATTTGTTGCCCTTAACCCCTTTGACCTTGGGTCAAGGGTTCAAAAAATGGACCTTGGGTCAACGGAAAAAAATTGTTCGGACAAAAGTTTCATGTTTTTTTACGTACAATCGATTGTCAATGTAAAAAATGGGGGGTTGCATTTAAAGAAACAAAGTTGACCTTGAATGACCTTCAACCCTTGACCCCTTGAAAGTAATCTTGGGTTTGTAGCATTTCATTACATAGAGGAAATAAGCAAATAGACGAATAAGAAGGAATAACTGCTGCAATTCGTCTTGACATGCCCTCAATTAGGTTTTAAATGTAACCCTGGTTTGCTGCCATTCTTCAATTAAAACTTCACTAAGCTGCTGTAAATTTGCAGAAGCTGGTACACGAGATTATACTTTCCTTCCAAGAGCATCCCAAACATGTTCAATTGGGTTTAGGTTTGGGCTCCGAGGGGGCCAATTCATTACTGGGATATCAACCTCGGCTACATACTCATTAATGATTCGAGGCGAAAAATGGTTTTGGAAGGAACGCTCAC
>CAXKVY010016409.1:0-19002 GCA_964058915.1 Tetropium fuscum | reverse complement strand
TATACTGCTCTGAAGATCCTCAAGAAAGGTGAAAGAACTTGTACAACTTCTAAGTGGTTCGTTTTCGTATGTATAGTGGTTCATTTCCGTATGTGTGTCCAGACATAGCACTGGTAAGTGTGTTTTCTTTCTTATTCGTCTATTTGCTTATTTCTATGTAATGAAATGCTACAAACCCAAGATTACTTTTCACAATATATATATATATATATATATATATATATATATATATATATATATATATATATATATATATATATATATTAGCTTTGAAATTCTTTGCTATTCATATTTATTTTGTGAAAAGTAATCTTGGGTTTGTAGCATTTCATTACATAGAAATAAGCAACTAGACGAATAAGAAAGAAAACATAAGTACTGGTAAGTGTGTTTTCTTTCTTATTCGTCTAGTTGCTTATTTCTATGTAATGAAATGCTACAAACCCAAGATTACTTTTCACAATATATATATATATATATATATATATATATATATATATATATATATATATATATATATATATATATATATATATATATATATATATATATATATATATATATATATATATATATATATATATATGTATATATATATATATATATATATATATATATATATATATATATATATATATATATATATATATATATATATATATATATATATATATATATATATATATATACATATATATATATATATATATATATATATATATATATATATATATATATATATATATATATTGAGATAAACGAAATTATAGAACATAAATCAGTAAGTATATTCAGTAAAAATATCAAATTATAAATTAAAATTAAATTAGTGATCTATATCTATCATACTGATTATAGTACAAGTGCAAGCACGCACGTATCGCTGTCCAACCTATGTACTATACATAACGCCAACCAGCTACGAGCTTGATTGGTCAGAACGTAATTTCAATAATAATGGTAACATATAGATCATGAATAACCTATGTCTAGATTAAAAGATTAATGCGAAAGCATCATGGTAGAAAGGAGTTTCGAGAATCTATAATCTCGAAGCAAATCGCAATATAGATATGATGCCTAAAACACACATCGAAGATACGCGACAGAAAGTGAAAATAGTGAGAAATAAGTAGAACATCAGTGGTAAATTATGTCTTCGTTTTCATCAAAATTAAGAAGTGAGAAGTAGAAGTAGTAGTAGGTAGCGTCCCCAGCCGCAGAAAACTTTGGTGAGCAGTAAATGGAAAAGGAAATCAATTGATAAAGACATTCCAAGTAAAAAGAGCACTAAAAGTGCAGAATCTGAAAATTTACAATTTGAGGGTAAATATATCCTACAATAAAGTTTTGGGCAATCGTAGCAGCGTTCCAGAGAAAGCACGGCGATAGTAGCAGCGTTCCAGAGATAGTACGGCGACATCCGCTAGATGACACCACCAGAGCCCAGCAGCAGCTGTTAGTTCGAGATCAAACTAGTGCCGCGGAAAATAGTGCTAAGTGTTTGCGCATTGCAATTCAAAAGGATTAACATAAAACTTCTAAGGTAACAACCATTTCAAACTCTGCTAGTTTATAAGATATATTATACCAAAGGCTAAGTCCCATGTAGTTGAATTAGTTACGTAGGTTTGCGTATGGTAGTAATAAGTTTCAGATTTTGTTTATTTATTTTCATGATCATATGACAATAAACATAGTGTGGTAACGTGGGGCTTTTGAAAACCTAATACTAAAACTTAAAAAATATATGAAAATTAATAAGGTCTCGCGTTGAACCGCATCTGAGGTTTGTTAAATCTCGACGTTTCGGCACCTGCTTTGGTGCCATTTTCAAAAGTCAAGTTTATATTACAGTACTCTCTGACTAGTAAGCATATTGGGACCTTAGAGAGAACTAACACCTGTTGTGAGACCTGGGGAGTAGGCAGATTGAGACCCCAGCGTCGAACAACTCCTTACACATCCTAACTAGTTTAACCTTTTCCTTCCAGTTCCGTCTTAGCGATGAACTATTCCTTAGGCTAGACAATGGGAGTAGGCAGATTGAGGCCCCAGTGTGGAACATTTTCCTTCCAGTTCTATCTTAGAGATGAACGATTCCTGAGACTGGGGAGTAGGCAGATTGAGGCTCCAGGCTCTTTTCATAATATAAACCCCCTGACTCTTGAAAATGGCATCAGAGCAGGTGCATCCAAGCAGGGTTGAACCGCGTCTAAGGTTTGCTAAGTCTCGACGTTCCGGCACCTGCTTGGTGCCATTTTCAAGAGTCAGGAGGGTTATTTAGAGAAAAGTTTGACACTGGGGCCTCAATCTGCCTATTCTCAAGGTCTAGTCTAAGGAATCGTTCATCTCTAAGATAGAACTGGAAGGAGAAGGTTAAGCTAGTCGTTAGGATATGTAAGGAGTTGCTCGATGCTGGTGCCTCAATCTGCCTACTCCTCAGAGAGAACAATTCTCGCCGAAGACCCGTTATTTTGTCACATTATTTTGTATAATAAAGACGCTGCTCTAAATGATCGACCGTATTATTGGGTGTATTATTTTTTTTTAATATCTTTTTCTACGAGAATTCTATTTTCTGGAGAAAGTCGAAGTCAAATTCCTGATGCAAAGCTTGTTTTAACTTGACACTTTCGAAAACTGTAGGTATCTATCTATCCCTGAATTAGTAAAGTTAAATATGTACATGTAGTAAACGCAATAAAATAATTCAAAAATACTAATGAAATCAGTTATTGTAGGGAAAAAGTTGAATACAAGAATATTTTTGTTGCTAGAAAATGTATCCACCAGGGAATCTTCAAAGGGTGTTAACAAAAAACCCCTTAAAATACAAAGGATTCTACATAATAAAATATGAAAAAAATATCATATGACTATAGGTCCGAAGATGCCTCGTTACGGAGATACAGGGTGTTAAAATTCTAATTTTATTTTGGACTTTTGAAAATATTTTGCAAAAAATTAAATTTTCGCACAAAATTTTGTTTATTTACGATACGAAATACGAAAGAAAATATGATTCTCACTCCAAATAACCCCCTTATTTGGAGTGAGAATCATATTTTCTTTCGTATTAGTTTTTATGTAGCGCTTAGAGGGCGCCATTATTAGTTATTTCAATTTGACATAACTTTTTTGACAGTAAACTTCCGGGACTTTTTATGCATAAGTCTTATTTTACAACACTTTACTGAAAAAAGGTAAAGTTCTAAAATAGCGATAAAATAGAGGTAACTGTTTTCGAAAAATTTGTTAAATTCTGCATCATGCAGGTTACTGGGCGCCTGATGAAATTCCTCAGAACTTTACAAAAACTGAATGTATGGTAAATCTCATCAGAATAAATAACTTTGTCCTATAAAGACGAATTGAGAATGATTCGTTCTCGAGATACAGGGTATTGATGTACATAAAAATATCGGTGTTTCACTTGTTAGGTAAATAACTATTAACTAATTTTAAAAATGTAATTCTCTTTGTTTCCAACCCCGTAATAAAGTACGGAAAGTTCATCAATCTGAAATCTGCATAATATTGAAATATATTTAGTGTGAGCAGTATTAGATCCTGCTATAATAAATGTACCAACTATTAGTTCAATAAATGGAGAATGCGCCAATGGTAACAATAATAAACCTTACCAATTTTATCATCCGGGGGCGGTTCAGTGTTGGACAAACTCCTCGTGAACTGCCCTCTTTTTACGCTGCTTTCTCTATGGTGGTGGTGATGATGGTGATGGTGGTGGTGGTTTGGATGGGGATGATAATTGTGGTGCGGATCTAGAGGTTCTATGGGATCTCGAAGATCTTGGTCTCGGTCTTTGGCATTCCTTGGCATACTACGGTAGTTAGGATATCCTCCATACTCGGAACTACCAATAGAAGCAGTGTTAATGGGAAGACTAGCATTACCAGTTTTTTCAACACTACACATTTTAAATATAGCATTTTCTTTGACAGGCATTTTATCCGCTATTTTATTACCGGCTTCGTTATATCTGATCTTTCCGGAAAAAGTGTTTTTATTATTACTATTGTTATTATTATTTGTGGAATATATCTTGAAGGTATCTGATATCTTGGAACATTTGGAAGAGGAATCTGTGCAATTTATTAAATTTAATGCACTAGTTTCCGTTGGGGGTTCGACCGTATTGCGGTCGTTTTGATAATCTGCCAAAGGATAATTTGAATATTCGATAGACTTGTTTATCATATCGGGCTCAACTTCATCAATTACTGACTGACTGGTGGAAGGACCCTCGTCAGTTTGTTTTTGTCCTACAGTGGAACCGGGAGAGTTTTTGTTATTAGAAGAAATTAAGTGAATTTCATTTTTATATAAGTTTTCAAATAATGAATAAAGTTTTTCGTCGCAACAGCAATCTGCGAAATGTTCACCATAAGTATCTAGAAGACCTTCAGGTACTTCACTACGTCCGTCACCAGCACTAGCTCGCGAGTTGCTAAGTTTCACCGGGGATTCAGTTTCTGAAGTGTCACCGTCATTTGAATTAAATTCTTTCTCAAATAACCAACTTTTGTTGTAATGTGCATGATGGCGAAGGTATTTTTTCCTTAATCTTTTAATTATGTTCTCGGAAATTTGTAACAGGTGGCGAGAAAAATTATTCTTCGGGTAGCTATATATAGGGTTATACATACTGTCTAAATCAATTGAAACGGCATTGTAGCCTTCTAGCGATTTACTACGAATAAATCTCTTTGGATTAAGCTGGCGGACATGATTATAATAACTACGGCTAATTGATTTACGCTTGTGAACATGGGATTGAAGAATACTATAAGCGATGTCATTTAAACATTTCTGGGTGTCCCTGTAAAAAAATATGTATATCAACTATATTTGCAATATTATAAAATGCTTAATTTCGTTTAAGTTTTATTTAGACGTATTGACGAAGAGCTGGGAATGTAAAAATTAAATAATCGGGGACAAGGTTATTTTTTATAAAAATCCAATCTACAGGAATTCCAATTCTGCAAAGGCTGCCGGTAATGGGAAATGTGGTAGCTGGGGGTAGGTATATAGAGATTAAGCACTAACGCTAAAGTAGGATTTTTTGCTTCCTCGAAAATTGCTTTTCTGGACATGTGACGTGTCTGCATACATCGATACAATCATTAAATAAAAAATACTAAAAAAACTAATAAAAAATACTAATAAAAAAAACAGAAACAACAGTAATGTCAACAGAAATCAATCAGTTCAAAATTAATTTACTCATATTCATTGCCTGTAAGGATACCTGTAAAATAAAACCACCCTGTAGAATAAATTAGTTCATATATATGTAGTTCACTGTAATATTGCTACAAAATGAAGATTTTCAAAATCGCCAATGGATATAGCCATAATGGTCCGAAGCGATTCAAAAGCTGTATCTTGGAATTTTTTGGGGTAACAGATCAAGATTTTTTTTGTAAAATGAAATGAATATTCAAGATGGCTGCTCCAAGACAGCGGACGCTTTTATCATTTATGATCTAAATCGACTCAAAATCGGTGGTTCGGCAATTTTGGGGTCTCTGATTTGGAATTTTTTATCAAAATAAATAATCAATATGGCGGACAGTTATGCAATTTATGGTGGGATTCAACTCAAAATCGGTATCTCCGGAATTTTGGAGTCGTTGATAACGATTTAATTGTCAAAATTAATACTCAAGGTGGCGGCTCCAATATGGCGGGCAATTATGCAATTGTTGACGCCCTCAGTATTATTTTTGTTTTATACACTTCCCGGCAAAAAATTTCGGCACCCCTAAATTTTTGATAAGTTTGATGTTTTATAACTTTTATATTTTTCATCCGATTTCCACAATTCTTGCATCGCCTTCTAAACACATGTTTGGGATTCACACTCAGTTATTGTCGAAGTTAATCTTAAAGCTTAACTTACGTTTTATATGTGGTATATAAAATTGATGTTTTTTACCATAAATTTGAAACACCCCGTGGACGGATTGACGTCGAAGAATACGATAAAACATTATTTGCTACAATTTCGGATTCATTAGTGATATTTGGTTCTTTCTACCTCCTTTTGTTTAAGAGCTAACCATTTTTAAATAAATCGCTAACAATTTTACAATTAATTTTACAACAACAATTTTATTTTCAGAAAACACTCAAAGTTACCTCAGTATGCAACTGTTTTTCGAAAATTGGTTGACAGGACAATAAAATAAGTAAGTTTAGTTGTCATCATGGTTCTATCCGTCAGTGCCGTTGGCCGAATTGTTGGCTTAATACTCTTAATAGGGGATGGCCGTAGTAACCTATGTGTCTCGCACTTTGGGATTTCCACGGTCTATAATTCAAGGAGGCCCAGCTACGTAAGAATTTGCGATGTATATTGGAAATTAATTTATTTTGATGCATGATAACGCTAGACCCCACGTAACGCGAATGGTGCATGAGTACCTGGATGACATGATACTAAGACTACAAGATATGCTAACGCGCATGCGATCCCCTATCTCTCTCCCTCTGCTGACGTCATTCCGTGACAAATTTCAAATATTCAAATTTGACACATCTTTAAAATACATTATTTTAAAGTTTAAATACATTATTTTATAAGTTTAAATACGTTATTTTAATTATTTTGTTCATTTGTGATTCTGATAAACAATGGTTTACTGTGCAATGAAGGGTACCAGTAACAATAATAAAAAAAGTAAAAATTCTTCCAGCACATATCGATACTTTAGTTTCCAACTGCAGCAGAGATTTTCAAATTATGGGTGCAAAAGTGCTACCAAACGCATGATTTTAATATTAAAAATGCTAGGATATGTTGCATTTTTCTGATTATGATTTTCATGTTAAAGAAAAATTATTGCAATTGCCCAAAAATAAGTGGAAGTTGAAAGATAATGCTGTACCTTTACGTCCTTGCCTTCTACTCTTTCTTTAATTATGGATGACATAATTATATTAATAAATAATTAATTACATATATACGTTATAAACGAAAATCTTAGCTAAAGGCTAAAGATGCCAAATAAAACTTAGGTTATGGTTATGTCAAAACTTATCTTTCGTGCGGTTGTGTGTACATGCTAAATTGATGCCTGCTCTAAATAGTAAAAAAACTGCACTATAAAACGAATAATAATTATTGTATAATTATTGTATAATTTAATCAGCAATATAAATTTAACACTAAAAAATCCAAAAACCAAACAAACAACATCCGTCATCTGCAAAATCAGAACAGCAACACGACACGGGAAGAAAATAAAAAATAACCGAAGCTAAATTGGCGCCTATATTTAAAGGAAATGTGAATATTATTAGTTATTTTGTGACGGTTTTGAAAATTAATTATATAAAATAAACTAATGTATATTTATATCTATTTTTGGTAATTTTTATACATAAGGTATTTACCCGTTCACTTGCTTTAACTGTAAAGACCCCGTGCAGTTATGGAAAAGTAAAGGTCTAATGCCGTAATTACTAATTAATGTACAGGTTCTTTACAAACAATCCTTCTACTAAGTGCCATTCCAGTTAAAGGATTATAGACGTGGATAGTCATTGATTCCAGTTCGTGCCGGAGTAGACCTTTAACGGCAAAGTACCAGCAAACTAAATATCAGCAATGAGTCCAAAATTGCATTATAGGGTGTTAAACCTGATTTTCGACGTCAATCCTTCCACAGGGTGTTTCAAATCTATGATAAAGAAACATCAATTTGAATTACCACGGTAAAACATAAGATTAAATTCGACAAACACTGAGAGTAAAGGCCACACATTTGTCTACAAGCTGATGCAGAAATTGTAGACATCGGATTAAAAATGTCAAAGTTATAAAACATTAAGCTGATCAAACATTGGGGTGGCGGATTTTTTTGCCGAGTAGTAGGTATATAAATACATGTATATATTTATTTAATATGTATATATATCTTTAGCTATTAGGAATAATTATATATTTCGGATTTTTTTGTATAATGAAATATTAACGCGAGTAGAGAAAGACATTTCGCCCTACCACTGACAGAAGAGGAATTGCTCCGAGAAGACAGTTTTAATTTAACCGCAACGTGACTTGTAGTCTATGGCCTTCGGGAAAAAAACGCCACACGGCACAGATGTTAAGGATGATATTTCAATCGATTTGGCCTGGGACTATTAAAAGAAATACCCTTAGATCTCGAGATTCCGCCAATTTTTCAAAATTGCCGTCGGAAAATCACCAAAATGTTTATCGTGATTCTATTCTTTTTCATATAATTCGGGCATATAATTTTCATATAATACTTGCATTATGACTTTCACCTGTACAATTACGGATTACTGCATAATGTTGTGCAAGGGAGCTGCAGTCGGCGACATGACCGGGTGCGACATAAAATGAATGAATGTTTTTTTATTGTATAGGTCTATCGTTCTAGAAACATATTATATGTTGTATCCAATTTGTTTATTTTAAGAGATACAGCGGATTAAGTATAACTGTTTTTTTCGTAAATTTCAAATGCATACACAGACTGTACTAATAGAACGAGAATTATAGGAGTTCTTTCCTTTTAGAGTCTAATTCATGGGCCTCATTTTCGTTTTTGATTTGTTTCTTGCCAGTATTTTAAGAGATATGGAGGTTTTTGTAATCCAATGTTTTTGAAGGAAAAAAATCTTTAAATTTTGTTGACATAATGTAGGGTGGCTATGGAAAAAGTGCAACATACTTAAATTTTAGGTAGGAAAGAATTATATGTTGTGTTATTTTTTTTAGTTTATAATAAAAAAATACATACATTTTGTTATTTCATTCTCGTTTCCTGTTTATCTGTTTTGGTTTACATTTTTTTTATTTCCATAGAATTAATTTAAGTTAGTAGGTGTTCCACATTCTTAAAAATGTAGGTATAACCTAATATGGCTCATGCAGTTTTTAAAAATTTAATAAATTTCATACATTATTTCAACAACATTTTAAGAGAGATTTTTTTAGTGCAAAAACAGTGGTTTACGAAAATCTCCATATCTCTTAAAATACTGGTTTAAAAAAAACAAAACAAAAACGGAAATGAAGCCCATGAATTAGGCTACAAAAGGAAAGAACGCCCATCATTATCGTTCTATTAGTTCAGCGTGTGTATGCATTTGAAATTTACGGAAAGAACATAGTTCTATTCTAGTTTACTAAATCCGCTGTATTTCTTAAAATAAACAAACTGGAGACGTATACAACATATTTATATTATTTTCCTAGAACGATAGACCTATACAATAAAGAAATTCATAGTTCTAGGCCACTGGATTCGAAATTACGACAGCTTAAATTTGACACTAAATTTCGTTGGTCCACTTCTAATGTTCCAAAAGTTCAGTGTATTTTGAACAACTATTTTACTTAGAAAAAGTAAGTAGCCTTTTTTACATATGTTTCAGATCTCTTTTTGTGCATATTTGTGCCTATAACCCTACACTGCAATTTAAGAATATTTTAGAAAGAAAATGATGCGATGTGACACTTTTTAACTTCAAATCTATTATTTGAAGGTCAAACAAAGTCTTGAAATATATTTTTATTTACCATACCCGAATTAAGGTATGATTGAAAAGAGTATAATCACGCCTATTTCGTGCAGATGTAAATTTTGGTGATTTTCGGTGGCTATTTTGAAAAATTGGCTTAATCTTGAGTCCTAAGGGAAAAATTCTTACTAGTCTCTGACCAAATCGATTAAAATATCGTCCTTAACACGTGTCCTTAACACAAATTGGTGAGTGAAGTGCTTTCACGTTTTATTAATTTTGTATCTACCTTTTTTATTTATTATTCATTGAAAATACAATAGTCCCCCTAAACGGCTCTATCTAACAGCCATTTATGATCAGAATCAATTCAAAATCAGTGTCTCGGGTATTTTGGGGTTACTGATTTTTTTAATCAACATCAGTATTCTAGATATCGGATATTTTTGCAATTTGTAGTCATAATGAACTCAATAACGATGTCTAAGAAATATTTGGGGTCGCAGATCACATATTTTTTTCAAGTTTTCAAAATATATATTAAAGATGGTGGCTCTAATATGGCAAAAATGTTTGCCATTCATGGTCCGGTTCGACTTATTATCGTTATTTTGGAAATTTTGGGGTCGCATCACGACTTTTTGGCAAAATAAATATTCAATATGGCGGATCTATAGGATAACTATAGGATAACTATAACTATACTCTTCGCAAATTCTTTGTACTTTGTTTTTCATATTAAATACCCGACCGACTCTTTGAAGAGTATCCTATAGGATGTTACACATTTTATAATTTCACTAGTTTCATTATTGCAACTCTTTACCTGGAGGCTCTCGTCCCTCGGGGTCTCTCGGACTGGGTTGAGAAGGCGCTGCTAGTCACAGAGGCGACCGATTCCATATCACTATCAAAGTCAACAAGTCCTAAAGGGTCTCTCTCCCTGTCTCTTTCCGGCGAAAAAGATCGTCTAGTGGAGCGCGTATGATTCGCAAGATCACTATCACTTAATCCACTATACCGCCTCTCCCACCCAGAACCGGTACTCCTATACGTATGAATGTTCCTCATCCTGTTCCTATTATTCGATCTATCGTCTAGGTCTTGGGCAACCCTCTCTTGCAAGGCTCGAGCTAGGGCTTGTGGCACTTGGGGTAGTTGTCGCTTTTTCGGGGATCCTGTTGGCGTAGCCGTGGCGGACCGGGATTGGAAGCGGGACATTTTGTAAGTTGTTGGTGCATAGTCGGACAATCTAACGTCCGGTGGCGAAAGGGACCTGTGGTCTGTGGCTGATCGACGAGGCGACTTGGACCGGGAACGTGACATGTGTACACTCGGCGAATCGCATGGTGCCGCGGAATGCGAACGCTGGTTTGCCATACTCTATACATAAAAGAACTATACAGTAGCATGTTTTGTGGAATTACGTATCTAGCTTTTACGTACACTGCACATACTTAAAAATATATTGGGCATACTTAGACTTAGACTGTCAATTGCGATTGCCTTTGTGAAAGGCACAGTGAGCGCTGTGCTCAAAAGACAAAATTTTAGGATTTCCTTTAGCATCTCCTTTAGCATTTAGCATATGGATCGTAATTTCGGTAGAGAACTTCACATTTTCTAGAAATAATGGCACCTGATTTAGCTGACTCTAATGTAGCTCCAATTGCAACTTTTTAATATAGTAGCAAGAAAAAGTGACGAGTGCTTGGCTTGTTTATTATTTTGGGCACTCTGAGCGGTACGACAATTCCTAGCAAAAATACACGTTTCATAAAAGCCTTAAGTGGGGAGTTCTATACAAATAGTTAAGACAAATATGTCCCAAACAATTTGACTTTTGTCTCATTCAGATTCGACCAATACAGACCCACATATTCAAGAAAATGTAATGTGAAAATCAAAAAAGTATTTTTTCCGTAAACTATCTACCATGTCATTAGAAAGTTATCGGAGACATTATTCACTATGTGCTTCGCGGAGATAGTAAATAATGTGTCTACATAAGAAAATCCTGCAATTCCAATTAAATTTTCACGAAAATTTCCGCTTAGCTGACTCCATTATAAAATTATTTTTTTCTAGCGTTTTCGAAGGAAAAAAATAGGTAATATATAATGTTGTTTCACTTACCCTTCTATTATTATATCCCTGATTATAAGTCTGCATATTATCCTGGTCCCTCCTCGACCTCCTATCGGATTCTCTTGGAGGGCTTGACGAGCTTCCAACGCTACTCACACTGGCACCATCAGCGCCTCTTCGTTCTCTACCACCGTCAATTTCACACTCTGATGGTGTGTCACTATCAGAGAACCTGGAACCAGTGCTAGGTGGAGAAAGATGTTCACTAGGAGTCAATACGACTTCTTCGTGAGGCCCAAGTGTTCTCCACGTCGGCTGCTCATCCAAAGGCCAAAGGTCGACTACTGTTTCACCAAGAAAGTCATTCGCTCCGTATCTTACGTAGTCCCAAACCGTTATTTCTAACGCTCGAAGTCGCAGGTCTGACCTACGAAGACCGGAGTATACAAAGGTTTGGTTCCACATCGGCTCAGTCGTACCTAAATTTGAGAGACAAAAATCAGCATCACTAACAAATAGTTTTATAGATTTCTGAGGCATTTATTTATATAATACAAGCTCTTTAGTTTAATTTTACAATCACATAATAATTTTAATACGTAATTATTTAAGATTATAATACGTAATTATTTACGATTAAATAGAATAGAAAGAAATTATAAATACGTGTATACTATTTTGTAGCTTTTTCGGGTTTTATTTAAGCAATAATATGGATATTGGCAGTAGATTTAGATCTTGTGATATACCGATTTGCGACAAATAAAGCTCTGACAGAGAACCGTTCTTAGTTGAACACAATTGGTGAGGTACGTTACTTCAAAGTGTAATAAATTATTTGTATAGCTATATCAAATAGTTTTAATGTTATAGTTATTAAATATAAGTTTATTTCATAACAACTCAATAACAAATAATAATATGGCATGGTCCACATATCCACACGGTGATTGGTGAAGCGGTATATTATTAATAATTAAATTAAAAATTCTCGTCTCGTAAATAAATATGCATTAATACATCGCCAAAAGTGGTAGACGAGGCTTTCAATCTCGAAGCAGAACACAGTGTTCGAACGTACGCTTAAGGAGACAAAATAGTATTATACGTCAATATTGAATACGAAAAGCATAGAGCTCAAAGATTGTAAAAATAATATGACATGTTTTAAAATATAATCCGTAGTGAAATTGTTGACAGCATAAATAATAATATTACGTGATTGGTTGACAGTTAACTTCAATGTTTAAGGAAATTCTGGTAACCCAGGAAGTCTTTGTGTTTCCGAAAAGGACTTCCTTAACTACAGATAGTAAAGTATAAGCAGTTCGTAAAAGGCACTGGATGCGGTCGCCACATGCTACTTTTCTTGTGAGAAAATTAAATAATTTTGTTAATAATATTGAAGTAAATTATCATAATTTATGCATAATAGTAATCACTAGTGTTTCCAAAATATTATGTGAAAAAAATTAGTGATATTAAGTAATAGTGGGTTAATCAAAGTCGCATTAGAAAGTTTAGGCAGTATCCTAAATCGTTCCACAGCCATTTTAGTTGCATCCTGATAAAAGTTTCCAAAGACATACAATTAACATGTTAGTATATTTCGAAGAAGACGTTCCAGTAGTTTTACGAGACACCATTCCTTATTTAAGAGAGATTATAGAGGCAGTTCTTACAGCGACGACGCCGTTGCAGTTGCTATAGAAGAGCAAGCCATTGCAGTTTGACCATATCTCCAACAGAGGTCGATAGGGTCGACATCCAAGTTAAGTGCGTGTTGCGTGAGTGTTTTTTTATGAAATGATTAACATTTTAATAAGGTAATAACAAAACCACAATTTCTCCTTTTGATATTTGTTAGAAAAAATAACAATATTGCTTCTTTCTGAATGTATTATAGATATTGTTCGTTAAGGAGTTCGATATCCTCTGTCCAATTAATAATAAGTTATGATAGTTTGTGGTAGGTTTTTTTAGGTTTGTTTTTCTTTAATGTCGAAGTTTCATCTTAATATAAAACATTTATTTTAAATAAATTGATGTATTAGCTATATGCAAACCAATCTCTTTTCTTTCAGAACGAATAATCAATAAAATTTTCACATATTAAGACAATCTTTGGGGAGTTATAGCTTTTCAACAAATACAAATCTTGAATAATAAGTCTATTTTTAACTCAACTTGAGGTAAAGTGTACATGCCCTAATTTAACTTCAAAATAAAAAAGATATAAGTATTTTTTCATTGTGTATTATCTTGTGTGTACTTCATTGTGTAAATCTATGTATTTATAATTTTTTTTGGAAAAAATTACTGTTGGTTTTAAAAGATTAAAAGTTACTATTCTATAGTAACTTTTTTTTAAATTAATTCCTAGTCTGTAATTCATACTATGTAATTCTATTCTTAAAACTTAAAACATTGCATTATTAATTACATAGAGTACCTAATTATTAATTTTAAACTATAAAAATTGATAACTAAAATTAAAATTGTTTTAAAAACTAAAATTAAAAAAAGTAAAATGTTTTTCGTAGAATTTTGTCGACTTCTAGAACGTCCCTTGGCCCACAGGGGGAGGTATACTAATATATGACAAAAAATAACATACCCGCTAATGTCCTCGTCCTCCGTTTACTC
Source organism: Tetropium fuscum (assembly GCA_964058915.1). Lineage (NCBI taxonomy): Eukaryota > Metazoa > Arthropoda > Insecta > Coleoptera > Cerambycidae > Tetropium > Tetropium fuscum. The sequence continues at coordinate 4,740 of CAXKVY010016409.1, read as the reverse complement.
TTCTCCGACCTGTCGGGCAGCAAGAACAGCTTGCAGTAAGGATTTCTAGGTTGTTGTGGGGATCTTGGCGTGAGTCCTGCAGCGCAAACAATTGTAACGAGTAGCTGCAGGGTGGAGGGATCAAACCCCAGCCGTATTTGTATTCGACCCCCGACACTCGGTGCCAACGCCTGGGCCGGTTCTTGTCGATCGGGACTTCCTGGCGAAGTTACTAGAACGTGGGGACGTTCATAAATTTCGGTCTCTTGGTGCCACTGTCCACCACTTTGACCTGAGATTAGGGATCAGTGAAGTGCTAGTGCATTCGTGCTAATGTTAAGTACTTTTTTGATGCCAGATCTGTCTGGCGGACTTCTGACCAAACGCTTAATAATGTTAGAAATAAAAATGTGAGTGGTGATATGGAAATTTGATATCTTGCTTGTATAATGTATAACAAATTAAGAAAATGGAAATAAATATAATGAACTATTGAATTTAGTTTGTTAAATACAAATGCAAGTAATGTGTATTGCTTGTTAAAGGGCGCCCTATTTTTGCTTAGCGTAATAATATATTGTCTTAGCAGAATAATATATTGTATTTTCCGTTTGCATAAAATGGTGTAAGATTAATAATATGTAATCTAATATACTGGGTTTTAGGATATTTACTTAATGTTTAACTTGATACTAGAATGCAGTGTTGCATAAAATTGTCACTGTCGGGTTTTAAGATAATAAATAATATTACTTTTAGCTCGCCCATAGCTGATTGAAAATAATTAGAAATACATAATAACTATTTTGTACAGCCTAGGTTAAACCAAATTAATATTAAAAAATTATATTTGTACAAAGATGAATTGTACACAGATGAAACGCTTGCACAATTGTACAAAGATGAAACGCTTTTTTTGTCTATGATCACAAAAAGCACAACCCGTGTTAAAAAAGTGTTTCATCTTTATATAGTAATAAATTAATTTATTTTCATATATTATCTAAACGGATTAGTGACAACTGGAGTAATCAATAGCTTATTCAATATATTTAGTTTTAAGAAATACCCCATTAGAAATGGTGTCATGTAACAAAATAAATACTACTATAAATAACAATAAGAAATTGTTTATCTTGTAAGGTTATCAATTTTTTTCTGAGATATTGAGTTATTTATAACAAAATTCAAGAGAGAACATCGTTGAATATGTAATTCTCTTTAGGTTTCAGGAAACATATCGTCATAAAATAAAAGAGCTATTTTTATGGGTTCTTTTCTACAGTTTTCTGCACAAAACCTGCACCTGTGTCACTATTATAAATAGAAATTATACTTATTTAATTTTGCTTTTACATCCTTTTTTGGCGTTTTTTTAAAATATCAGTAAATGTAAATGTACCTGGACAGCAACTAACTTTTTTTATTTTAAATGGAACACCCTATATTTTTATATTTTATAAGTCCAGGTTTCGGAGATATTTATCATTTCAAGACAAAAATTACAGATGGATAGGCTTTTAACTTTTTTCATGTGGTATATCTAAGCGTAAGAACGTAGAGTGGTCTAAGTTCTGCAATTAAAATAGAATCGAAAATAATATACCAAGTGTTACATTTTCCAACCCACATTTAGCTAATTTCTAACTGCGAACCCTTTTTTTTCCAAAAGAAATGTATTTTGATGCCCAGTTATGTAAAATTGAATTATATTTCTATTGCAGGAGCTAGAGTTAGCACTTGTTGACATATTTGTAATTTTATTTCCAGCGAACAGATTTACCAGAATTTTGCTTAAAAATTACATATAAAATTAGCCTTGTACTAAAATAATTAACCGGAAAATTCTAAATTATTTATTTTTGTTAATTATTTTTAAAAGATGCATTAATATGTTTGATATACTTCATAGAGGATCTCGAACAACACACGAGTAGAGTCGAATTGGTACAAAGACAACTTTGACAAATATAAGCAACAAATAAAGCTGCTGTCAGTTTCTTAGTAGATTTGAAAATCAAATTTAGTGGCTTGTAGACTACCTGTGTTTGTTATCCCATTAATATTACCTCATATGAAATGTTAATATGAATTATTATACTCAAGAATTAGTTGATGTGACTTATTTATTAGGAGAATGTCATAGAAATTGTTTATTGGCGTCCGGAGTATATGGAGCGCGATATCCTGAGCGAAGAAGATCTCAAGTAAAATGTTTTGAAAACTTAAGGAGCCTTTTGAACTTACTGCTAATGCTAATTATAAGAAGAACACACGGAAAGGAAAAATTAATGGTCAGGCTATACAATTTGATATAGTTAAGTACTGGAGTAGTTGAAAATTACAATATTAGAACTAAACAAGTTAGTGCTGTCTTGGATATCTCTCACACGGTACTTAAAATATTACATAAACATAAGTTCCATGCCTATCATCCTGAACATGAACAAAATCTTAGTGCACAGGCATATCAAAACCGTATAATTTTTTGTAACTGGGTGCTGACTAAAATACACGAAGATCAATTATTTTCCAGATATGTATTATTTACTGATGAGTGTACTTTCTCTAACACATCTCTACCAAGTCGTAAAACCATCATTTTTCTGCCAATGTAGGGGCGGGTATTATAGGTCAATACATAATTGGTCATTATTTCTTCGAAGGAAATCTGAATGGAGAAAGGTATTTACATATTTTATAACACAATCTACTTGATTTAATCGAAGACGTGCCTGCCATTGATTGTAATTAGGCGCATGTGGTTTATGCAAGATGGCTCCACTATATTCTCATGTAAATGTTGCCGATTTTGGATAACTTATTTCCGAACAAATGGAATGAACGGGGTAGTCCAGTTACTTGGCCTACGAGATCTCCCGATCTAACTTGATTTGATTTCTTTCTTGGGGACATATTAAAAATCTAGTTTACCAAGAAATATCAGAAAATGTAAAATATTTAAAAACCAAAATACAATGCTTTTCGTACAATTACACTAGGAATGTTGGAAAATGTACAACGGTCATTTAGACAAAGAATTCAGTAATGCATAGCAAATAATGGACAGAATGTTGATCGCTATTAAGAAACATATTTTTAATAGATATTTTTCGTGTTATTGTTTATGTTATTATAGTTATAGTTATGTTATCATTGTTGTTCTGTTGCAATAACATAACATATTATTATGCTATTAAAGTTATTATTGATAATTTGTTCTCGTTATTTAACAATACGTTATAGTTTTTAATTCTTAATTCTTAATTCTTTAAGTACAAGGCTAATTTTAAATGTAATTTTTAAGCAAAATTCTGGTAAATCTGTTCGCTGGAAAGAAAATTTCAAATATCTCAATTACTGCCAACTTTAACCCCTGCAATGGCTACACCAGAAGAAAGATAATTTCATTTCACGCATAAAAAATACAGGGTGTTCCCTTTGAAAAAAAAAGTTTTCGAAGTTTAAAATTAGATAAATGTGGCATGGAAAATGTAGCACTTGGTTTATTCTTTTTGATTCTATTTTAATTGCAGAACTTAGACCTCTCTATGTTCTTACGCCGTCTCAAAAATTAAAATTAAATATACCATATGAAAAACGTTATAAAGCTTCTTCCAGACCTTTCCATCTGTAATTTTTTTCTTAAAATGGTAAATATCTCCGAAACCTCAAAATATATAGGGTGTTTCCTTTAAAAGAGAAAGCTAGTTGCTGGCCAGTAGATATGGAACACCCTGTACATTCAATGATATTTTTACAGACGCACTAAAAACGCCGTGTATATATAAAATATGAAAGATTTTTCATATCAACATAGGTCGAGAAGTGCCTCGTTACGGAGATACAGGGTGTTGCAATAGAAATTTTATTTTCGATTTTTTGAATAACACTAAAAATATTTCCTCATACCGGTTTCCGTTTTTTTTGTGATGATTAATAATAATTTGGTAATAGTTTTTATGTAGCGCTTAGAGAACGCTATGTACGCTATTATTATTTATTTCTTATATAATTTTTTTGACAGTAAATTTTTTATGAATAAATATTATTCTTACATATATCTTGCTGGAAAACCGTAAGTTACCTTCTTCAACGACGCTAGAGGTAACCGTACTTGAGATAAATTTGCAAATGTTCCTTTAGGCACCTCATCAAATTCCTCAGAACTTTCCAAAAACTGAGATGTGGTATATCTCATCAGAAGAAATATTTTTTCTGTATCTCCGTAACGAAGCATTTCCGATCTATGTTCATATGGAAAATTATTTTTGTTTTTTTTATGTAGCCCCCTCTATTTTTTAGTTGTTCGTGAATGTATGCCTCAAGCTTTTATATCAATATGTTCGAATAGGACAAAAAGTATAAATAATATTAGACTTGGTAGCTTACTAAAAGTAATGTCATATAAAAATATGACTATGACACTTATGGGTATTAATAATACATATAACTGTAAATGGCTTCAATTAGATAAATCGTATATCATTATGAAGAGCCGCAATAAAAATAAATTGATAGCATAATTAGGCGTAATAATTATAATAATCTTATAAATGATATAAAACTGTAATTTTAGTTACCAATGATAAGTTACCAATTGTCAAATAGGACTCGCTTTTTATCTTCCGCCCGATATTATTTACGTTGTACAAGGATGATGTGAAACTTATTTCATCTAAACTTCATGTATGGATATTAATATATCGACTCCCCCCCCTAGGCTGAGTAACTTTCAATTTCTTCAATCAACAACGAAAT
>CAXKVY010016407.1:0-23312 GCA_964058915.1 Tetropium fuscum | reverse complement strand
GTCGGACTAATTGAAACTAATGATTATATTATATTCAGAAACAGTTACATTTTATAGCACATCCTCTTCATATGATAGAGATATTGTTCTTTTAATATTTACATAAGTTATACATAAGTTTTACATAAGTTATAAATTATAAGTCATATTATATTGATCATATAAGCTCATATAAAAATAACAATTGTAGCTTATTTTTAAAATTTTAAAACTACATTAAAAATTTATATTATTTTTATTGCGTTGTTTATGTTTATCTATATTTGATATTTTTTTAACAAACGACAAATTAACTGCACTATTTCGTCAAGTACCTACCAAAGATTAATATATAATCACATATCTCTAAAAAAAATTTTGGACCTCCGTTGAATAGGCGATTCCGAGATCTTCAATAGTAATAGATTCATTTTTAAATTGTTTATCGAAACTATTAAAAAAAACATGGGTGTGTGCTTATGACCACACGATAGAAGTGAAAACTTCTAATTTTCATGGGAAACATGCAGAGTGCAAAAATTTACACAAATCGCCACCAAGTAATATTCTTACACATTGGAAATGAATGCAGTTATCATGGATAAAATGAAACACCTCCTCATCTCATGGGTTAATTGTGTAAACTTTATGGACAATAAAATAAAACAGAGCCTTGGACGAAATACTTATTTAATAGTAAGAAACGAACTGGCTACAAAAACAATCCTCATAAGACTGGACATTGAAGGCTATGCAAAGCATGTGCCCTTATTATTTCTATCTACATTCCTACGTATTAAAATATAAACACTTAGGTAAACCCTAAATACGTCATATCAGCAATAATCGTAATAGATGTGGCGAACGGCCCGGGTGACGGATCTTGAGTGCCGAACGTAAACCGATGTAGCAATCTTGATTGTAGTGTAAACAGATTACAATTGGAAATTCAGTAGTCAATGTAGCTTTAGAAAATCTAGATGCCAGAAATAGTTTTTAAATGTACATATTAAATCAATTGTTATCTTGTAATGTTGGCACATTGACACAAATAGGATTGACAAATATAAATAAAATTAATAACCCTTACCTCTGATAAACCTGTAGCCTTTAAACCAAGATAGTTTCAGATAATGAGCATCAACAAATTAGAAACAATTAACTGCACTATACTATTGGTACAAAAGATAATGCAAAAAATGAGTATGCGTTGCTAAATTAGAAGCCATCGTTGACACTTTAAAAATTATCCACGCTGTAGCGCAGTTATTATATACAAATCAATTTGATATTCATAAATATTATGATATAGTAGAAGTAGAAGCTCATTATTCAGGAATTAAAATAATTTTTTCTTTAGAATTCCCTTTAGTACACTGTATACTCAGATTACCTACTTCTCGTATTATCACCTTTCTTCGACTACCATGTGAGTACATGTAAAGATCAGACTCAGGGTATTACTGCCAACAACAACTTCTATTGGACGGATGGAAACAAGAAGATTGTTTACTTCAAACTTTACAAATCAATCAAGGAGAAAACATGTGTTCCCAGTTTCAAATAAAAATGATAAATCCTATAGTCGAACAAATTACTGAAGCCTACTACATAGGAATATTTCCCAATGAAACCAACATTTGAAATACTTGCAAAACAACGGATATCATTATTCTGCAAGGTACCCATTTACACTTAGACTTACACTTTAAGGGTAGATTGAGACCCCTAAAGTGTAGTTTTCAGATAGCTGAGTACACTCGTATCTACACAAATGAAAAAGATACCATCAAGGGACAACCCTTACTTTTACCAGAAGTCAATATTTCAGAGGAGGACCATATCAATAAAACAAAAAATTGAAATTGGAAGAGGTACCATTAGATCAACTTCGTACCGTCAAGAATGCACAAGAAGCCATAGAATCTGTTTACCTTAAAGAAGAAATGGAAACAACCCACTGCTGGACACCACCCTTACATATAATTTTAATCTTATATGTTTTAGCCTTTACTATATACCGATTTAAGAAATAGAAGGGCTGTCTCCAGAGAAAAGTTAACCCAAATCAACGCCAAACCCAAGACGACCAGATGGGACCATCAACCCAAAAAGTTTTATTCATTCCAGATAAAACTGAAAAGGTAGGTGTTATCTAACCGTGATTATGAGAGCATATTAATGAATACCCCCATACCTACCAGACGAGCATCTCCGAAGCCGTACGACCAGAACCCATAAATACGTTGATCCTGAACGGCGAGGACATACGCCGCGCCGCGGCCACGATGTTGTACAAGTCCTATATAAGACCTTTACTAACATATGCGTCGTCTATATGGTACCCGTTTGTCACCAAAGACCAAAAAAGGCGTATCCAGATACAACAAAACAAATGCCTACGGGTAGCCACCAAAAATACATACACAGCGCGCGCCACTAATGAGCATATACACAATATCACAGGCACACCTACAATGGACACATACATAGAACACAGAATCATCCCATCATTCATAAACAGACTTATGGCACACACAAACCCAACAATACACACATCAATGACACCCATTTTCAGACACCCACCCAATTACCCATCACTAAATTACATATACACACCATAATAGTCACACACTCAAACACATTCGCCCCTAAAACCTACCAAAAACCAAAGCGTCCAAACCCAACCAACAACCCTGCCACTAACAAAATATAAAACCGAAAAAATTAAAACACAAAAAAGGGAACCACAAAAGAGGCAACAAACAAATAAAGCACAAATAAAAAATATAAAAAACCAAACAAAAAAAATAGATATGAAAAAATATAACACAAATACTAACATAGAATAAGGCTTCATGTACCAACACTTTCACAGCCCAGCTTTGTAGATACTAATTTAGCATAACAGCAGCTAGAAATAACCATTTTAAAATACTAACATAGAATAAGGCTTTTTTCTTGTACCAACGCTTTAACAGCTCAGCTTTGTAGATACTAATTTAGGATATTAACAACTAGAAATAACTAACAAAATAGAGTAACAATAACCCGCAAATCCCTACCCCCCCCCCTGAACCCGCCATAAGGACACAGAAATAACCCAAATATCACATACGTAACGACAGAATCCCGTAAAAAGGATAAGCCTAGAGCATGCTAAATCTCAAAATTATATAAAACCCGAGCAAAAGTATGAAGGAATTGATAGAAGCTAAGCATCAGGCGTAACACGTGGTCCGGCGAGGACATAAATACGAGGATCCTGAACGGCGAGAAAATAAACACCAATAAATGCAAAAAAATAACAGCATAAAAATAGAAAATAATAAAAATATGACAAACAAATAAAACAAAATATAACCAAAAATGGATAAAACAGCAAACAATAAAAGTGGCATGAAGACAGAAATAATAAAACTTAGAAACATAGAATAAACCAAAAAGATCCAAGTAACTAACTTAGATTAAGGACCATGTAACCACGCTTTTTAGCCCATGTTTTATGTAAAACTAACCATAGATAAAACTAACAACCGTATAAATCCTCCACATCCTTCACATCCCATAATAGGTCGACTATAGAATAACTTAACAACGGAAAGTCGAGAACACGATGTCATAATACTATAAAAAAATACGGCTAAAGTATTTCAAATGAAATAGGTGCCACTGCATAGGCAAAATATACATCGACAGAGGCGAGGACATTCCTAATTTTGACACTCACTTTAATTGTAACTTGTACTAAAAGCATATATAGGTTGTAATAAATAATTAACAAAACTGTTGAATTCTTTTTAAAAACAACTTGTTAACTGTCATAAAGTTAACTCACATTTCGCCGCCAGTTTCGCTTACTAAACTGAAACTGGGCATTTTTTACATTTTTTAAGTCAGTTTGACGTAACATTTTTGCTGAACTGAACATTTAGCTGAACTGAACACTTGAAACTGACAACTGTACAAAACATTAACTGGATTCAAAAAGTAAGCAATTTCAAACTACTGTCAGCTTGAGGTTATACTTTATATTTAAATATTTACTTTATATTTAAATATTAAAAGAAGTATTACTAGTACCTCCTACCTATTTACTATATAGATATAAGAACTTGTTATAAACAAATAATATACAACAATATTTATTCGTAAGTACTACCTAGGCAAATCTTGTAGAAATTTTACAAGATGTGAAAAAAACTGATGGGATGATAATTAATGACACGACACACACCTAAACGAATATGTTGTATATATTTGTATTTAAATACTTATTAGGCAAAATATTTGTTATTCCTTTGAGAAATAGAATATATTTTTTGACTATCAACAATAATTTAGTAGATAGGTATCTATCTAGTATTTAATTGTTCAATGACTGTTGTTAATTAATTTTTCTAATTACTCTTCTGTTGAAAACATAATTATACGCACAAGTGCGTAAATTTTTTTCACACAAGTGTACAAAATTCAAAATCGTTCTGACAAGAAATATAAATAGTTACAAATTTAGTTTATATATAATATAATAGTTACAAACAAAGTTTAATCTATGAATGTATGCACTTACCTATTAGGAAAAACACTAATTATTATAATGGTGTTGTATTTATGAAAAAAAATACGCATACCTACTGTGAAACAATTTAATAATAAAAAATATAGACTTGAAGGTATTCGTTAACTTAAAAGTGCTCTAAAATAATTCGTTTAATATAGTTATATGAAACAATAAATACACACTTTTGCGCACGGGAACCCCTCGTTACGATTCCGACTGCATCATATTTTTCTATCCACTTAATTTGGACATTTTGTAGCTGTGGTCATGAGCACTAAGATGGCGGCTTTTCATTAATTGAATTGTCTCCTGTTAGAGCGTTACTGTTCCCGTTACTCTGCGATCCCGAAACGAACAGTCTAATGGTAGGTTTTAGTGACATCAGGGATAATGTATGGCTTAATAATACAGTGTTGAAAAGGCAGGTCACTTTGTACCAAACTTCATTATTTTATTTGATCCTGTCATTGCAATCCCTTCCAACTAGAAATCTCCGCAACCCAAGGAAGAGGACATGCATATAGGCGTATTATTTCACTAATATTTATTTTTGGTAAGAGGGTGATAAAGCACAGCTGTGTGCCTTAAGCCTGCTATTGAGTCTATGTGTGCATATGTCAGCCCGGTTTGCGGATGGCGTATGCGATGGGTCCTTTTGTTAAGCGATTTGTTGCTATTTATTTTGTAAATAAATGTAAAATCTATGGCATTTAGCTAAAATGTTGATGTCACGGGTTCTTTAGGTTTTCACATGCCATTCTTAGGAGAAATCCCATTTACTTTTTTTTTCTTAAAAAACATGGACTCTTTTTGTTAGGTATATGTACTATTTATATAAGAACTTGTGGGAGTTTTACTATGTCTTTGTTTGATTTGTTTAGGGTTTTATTGAGAATATAGGTGATCATATTATTTAAAGAAAATAAATTGTCCGTGTAGATAAGGTAGAACCTTTGGTAATGTATATACAATTTAGACATACACAAAGGATTCTCAGTAGAACCAGTCATTGTTATTTAATCAGTTATAGAAATCTGTGAAACGGTAAATACACTGCTGGCCAATAGGTTGGAATAATTCAATATTTTAATGTAATTTTGGATGCCAATATCTTCTAAATAATACGGATTTCAGGACGTTTTTGGAAATTTCATTGGTAATAAATATCCTGTTTCTATCGTGCTCAGAAAGGGAATATACGGGGTGTAAACTAAACCCCTACAAAAAATCAAAATTTCATTCTTTCCGAGATAGGAAAACCAAAATCGAGATAAAATTTTTATACCAGAGTAGCCTATGGACCAATTCGAAAAAACTCATTTGGCCGTTTTTTGATATCCGCTATTTTCGCATATACTTGTAGGAGGGTTTCATTGAAATTAGGTTTTTTTTTTTAAAAATGCATCTCTTACTATTTAAGAACAAAGTAAGTAGGTAATGGATTTTTTTCTTATTTTCAAGTAAGCTTATATGCCTCTGCCTCAGTGGATAGAATTGTCATTTCTTATACAGGGTGCCTGGGAAAACATTTAATAAGCATGTGTCACAAATAGTCTCTAAATTTTAATAAGCTCTATGCAAAGCCCTGTATAATTAAAATGAACGATAATTTTAATATTTAAAATCTGTGAAGGGAAACCTTAGACAAATATCTCGAAACTGTTTTTTATTTTTCTTGATCGGATGAGTATTATCATAATTACAATTTCGTTGTAATTACACAGTAAATCCTTATATAAAACATTTAAAAAACCTGCGGAAGTAACTAATAAACTGGTGGGCTAAGTATTGTAACAAAGTCACCACCGGATTACCTTTGGTAATCAAAATCCTTCAATTAATTGATCTAAGATTTCTCGAAAACGTTTCAGATATACAAAAAACGGTTGCAAGTTCCTATCTTAATTTTATTAGAATAATTAATATAAATATGGGCAAGCTGGAAGAGGTAGTATAATATCGACTAGGCCCTCCTATGTTATTATAAATTTCCTGGCATCTGTTTAGCATACTTAAGACTTAGGTTATTGATGTAATTTTATGTTACGTTTTCCCATTCTGTTTCAATGGCTTGAGTCAGATCTTCTAGTGTTTCAGGTGAATTGGGTCTTGAACCTGCAAATAATTTTAAGTAAGAACGTTCTCTATCAGATTAGATCGGGTGATTTTGCAGGTCAATCCATCCATGCACGTGGTTTTATTCCAAAAGCTTCTTCCACATATTCTGCTCCATAATCATTCGCACAGGTATCTAATAACTATTGGAACAAAAACATTGTCCCTATAGCGTTGAGCTGTGAGTGTATCGCGGGTATTAAACATCCAGCCCAAACAGTAATACCTCCGCCATTAAAAACCTACTGAGCAACCATATTTTTTTCGGCATATATATCTAGAATTAGGTTCCCGCCACACTAAAATTCTGCCATCAGAATAAATCAAGTTAAATCTGCTCTCATCGGTGAAAAGTGAAAAGACAATTTTTCCAATCTCCTCTCCAATGCAAGCGATTGCGAACGCTAATCGAGCTGTCCGATAACCATTCCACCATATAACCCTGTCCGATAACCAGCAAGCATTTTGCTCGACGTCTGGCTCTAGAAACATTGTAAGTTTGAGGTATTAGGATTACAAAATGGCATAAAAACAAAAATAATTCTTGCTTTGTTTAATACGAAAATTTAATACCAATCCAAAATTGATAAAATATTTAAAATTTTTCCCTACACTTTCAATTTCCTCATGTCATAAGTAGGATAACACACGATTCACTCCTGTAGAACTGCAGATAACTTACCTTAATTTGTTGCGATTAATCGTTCTTATCGTGCGATTTGAGACTAAAAATACTTTTTTCGCCTTCCATGGTACAAAAAGTTAAGATAACCGGTGTCATCAAACCTCTTTTTTAATTTGTGAGGCATATTTTGGCTAACGCCGCGCCGTATATCCTAGCAACAGTACCTATGCTGCGTAAAACTCACATTTAATAGGCGAATACAATTTCTCCCTTATTTTATTGTCAATTGTGACATTATACACTTGTTTATATGAGAATTTTACAATATTTTTCAATCTAAACTATGGACATGAACAGTATAAACACAATATTTAGATATTCTGCTGCTGCATTATCAAACGCCAAAACAAAACATTTTTTTGATTCCAGTGGTGACTTGATTGTTACTTAGCCCACCAGTTCATTAGTTACTACCGCAGGTTTTTTAATTGTTTTATATAGGCATTTATTGTACTATGTAATTACAATCAAATTGTTATTATGATAATACTATCCGATCAAGAAAAAAAAATAGTTTGGAGATATTTGTCTAAGGTTTCCCCTCACAGATTTAAAATCTTAAAATGACCGTTCATTTTAATTATATAGGGTTTTACATACAGCTTATTTAAATTTACAGATTTTTGTGACACATACTTACATCCAGTCCTTACTTTGTTTTTAAAGAGTAAGAGATGAATTTTCGAACAAATGTCTTAATTTCAATAAAACCCCCGTATATTCAAAAATAAGCGAGATATAAAAAAAAACAAAATTTGTTTTTTCGAATTGGTCCATAGGCTACCCTGGTATAAAAATTTTATCTCGATTTTGGTTTTCCTAAATTCTCGGTAAGTATGAAATTTTGATTTTTTGTAGGGGCTTAGTTTACACCCCGTATATTCCTTTTTTGAGCACGATAGAAGCATGATATTCAGGCCATTCATTACCAATGAAATTTTCAAAAACGTCTTGGAAACCGTATTTTGATATTCCATATTATTCAGAAGATATATTATGCATCCAAAATTACATTAAAATTTTGAATTATTCCAACCTATTAGCCAACACCTATTCCTATTTTAACCTATTCCAACCTATTAGCCAGCAGTGTATTTACCGTTTTACATATTTCTATAACTGATTAAATAACAATGACTGGTTCTCCTGAGAATCCTTTGTGTATGTCTAAATTGTATCTACATTACCAAAGGTTCTACCATTATAATACCTACAACGAAATACTCTACACGGACAATTTATTTTCTTTAAATAATATGATCACCAATATGCTCAACAAAAACCTAAACAAATCAAAAAAAGACATAGTAAAACTCCCACAAATTCTTATATAAATAGTAGGTACATATACCTAACAAAAAGAATCCATGTTTTTTAAGAAAAAAAAGTAAGTATAAATATTTTAAACCAAAAAAATTACAGTGTGTTTGTGATATAAAAAGGTAAGGTTTCACCAAATTTCTAAAAAAAAAATTTTTAGTAAAAAAAAATAAAAAACCAAAAACTTGGTTATTTGAATTTTTCGGCTTATTCATGCAGGTGCTAAGTGAGCGAGAAGGGAAATGGGATCTATATGAGTTGAAGAGGGATAGCAACCGATATGTTAAGCCGCGGACTGGAGACCCTAGTTCTATTCACAAGAAATTTTGGCGGTATATATTTTTACACTAAATATCCTCTTGTATTGCATAGGGATGTGATTTACCGCTTCTGTAGTAATTGGTATGGGTTTTCTTTGTAAAATGCCGCACAATTTATTTTTTGCTCTAGTTTGTATATCAAACGAAAACACTATAGATACATAATAAGTATCGTGAAGGATAATAACAATTTATGAATTAGCCTATACTATCCCGGTTAATTCCCCCACAATAAATAAAAACAAAATTAATTAAATGAAGGAATTACTTTGTTACGTTGTAAAACATTACTTGGCATTTATAGTATTTATTAATAATCAACGTATAGATTATTGATAACCTATACACCTAACTAGTCTCCAGATAAAAGTGAAATCAGTACTTTTATCTCTGCATTATAGTCAGAGTGTCGGCAGGGGATAATTTCGGGTGAATCCACTGCAGAAATGATCACTGATGCTTGAATTATTTTCTGAAATATTATCGAGTTTATGAGTGTGAATGTCAAATTAACCCGAGTTTCAGACGGCTATCCCAAGACAGCCGAAGTTAATATTCATAAAATAAAATATTCAACTTCACCTGACGCATAGTACAATATATAATTTATATATAAAGAACAACTAACTCCTCGCCATTTTACCATTTTATTTTGGTGGATATGGACATGAGATATAGAAATCATCTCAAGAATTTATACGTAGTTTTATATATATATATATATATATATATATATATATATATATATATATATATATATATATATATATATATATATATATATTTATATATATATATATATATATATATATATATATATATATATATATATATATATATATATATATATATATATATATATGGTGACATGTCATGATCTTTATGTCAAAACACTGTAGGTACCTAGTATGACAGATGCGTGCAATAAAAATTTTATTACTAGTCCTATAAGGAACCAATTTTTACATTAAATATAGTTCAATAAAGTTTTGTTTTTTGTCTCAACGTAGAAAAAATAACAAAACTGTAATATGGAATGTTCAAACTGTCAATGTGTGAAGTGTCAATATAAGATGTCATTTGAGAGTATCAGAACACAGTAGAAAAATAAATCGTTTACTTTCAACTGCCACTATACCTGATTACAAATATAAACTTTTTTAATGTTAGTGAATATTGTAAGCTACCTAATCGAATTTACACTATCTTTGCTTTTAAAAATTGTTGCATAAATGGGAAAACATTTCAGGGTGGGGTTTCGGGGGTCTAATACATGCTCCTGGGCCCCGCCCCCGCCCCCGCCCCCGCCCCTAGTATTTAGGGAATCGTCATCTACGAATTCTCAAGATATAAACATTCTCACTTGATTAAACATCACTTGTGACGCCCTATACGCCGTACTATTTATTAGCTGTCATACCTTATCGGCTGTTGATACTATAATATATAACGAACTAGTCACATAGTTGTCGTGACATATAGAAGATAAACTAAAATTTTTAACAAAAATGTGAAAGTATGCTACTGAAGATCACTTTAGGCAGAAAAGCGGTAATAATGAAGGCGATATTATTTTGTGCAGTTAGTTTGGTGTTATTTATGTATTTTGTTGGTCAAGTCAGCACAAAGTATGGTGCCAAAGTGATTGAAAATAGTCCCAGACAAGAAAGACGTAAGTGGTTATTTCTCGCGATAATATACATTTCCAAGTCCAACTACATTAATCCAGTCATCAGGTACATAGAAGAGGCTTTACCTGTAAATAATTCAGAAAGATTTGATTTTGTGTTTATTTGATAGGGTTGAGGGTTCCAAATAAAAAACAATTTTACGACCTTCAGTCGACATTTATTTGAATACCGTCCCCTATCTTTGGGCACATAAATTAAATTTAAGTCGTTTATAAAAATAATAAACCGGGTTAAATATCTCTTTATAATGATCCATCGATTTTTAAATTCCGATAAGACAAACTCAAGTTACAGCATTTTAAAAATTTCAAATTGTTATCATTCAAGTTGTTCAAATTGTTATTATGAATTCCGTTGCCATGGTAATCAGAGAAAGAAATTGAAACAAAATTTATAGGGGATGGAACAGAGATGGAATATGTTCCAGAAAATATATCACCCTGTAGCCCCTTAACTGATCTATATATATATATATATATATATATATATATATATATATATATATATATATATATATATATATATATATATATATATATATATATATATATATATATATATATATATATATATATATATATATATATATATATATGTATATATATATATATATATATATATATATATATATATATATATATATATATATATATATATATATATATCGTATTTTGTCCTACAATGCACCAACTTTGAGATCAGTTAAGGCTACAGGGTGATCAGTTAAGACTCCGGAGCGGCTATATCTCAGCTGTCATTCATGCTAGGATATTAGGGTAAAAAGTTTATCTACAAATGTGGCCGAAATAAATATGTGATTTAAAATATTTTTGAATTCCTAATTTCGTCGAATATATAGTATATATATATATATATATATATATATATATATATATATATATATATATATATATATATATATATATATATATATATATATATATATATATATATATATATATATATATATATATATATATATATATATATATATATATATATATATATATATATATATATATATATATATATATATATATATATAATATAATATAAAAGTAAAGAGGACCAAATTTGAAATTTGAAGACGTGATGCTGCGGTAGATATAAATATTCTGCTACATTCATATAAATTTCTCAATATTGGCCTCGAAAACGGGTTTAATTAACTTTTCTTTGTTTCGTTGTTTTTGATGGCCCAGGTTTTTCGAGATCATAATCATGAAAAGGATCAAAAGGAAGAAAGATACCAATTTCGTCTAGATCTAGTACGCTGGTGTCGTCATATATGGTTTGAGGATCGCCCTCTGCTTCATCTTTCTCATTATGCCGTTCCTGTATCATCTCAGTTATTGTCAAGCCCTTCTATAATACCTTCTAGCATTGTTGGAGTGGCGTCCTCTTCCTCTTCATAATCAGGATCATACAATGGCTGTTGTATATTGGCACAGATGTCAGCTTTAACACAGCCGCAAATAGTTGAATAATTTCCCGCAGCCACACGTATTTCGGCAGCCTTTATTACATCTGCATGAAGTTGCATGCAGTTCAGCAGTTTATCTGGAGCGGAATCCACTAATGTAGTGACTGGAAGTCCATTTCCGCTTCTTTCCATCCAAACTCTGTGCATACTTTTTCATTTCATCTAGTGATATATCCGAAACCAATGCTGCAGAGCTGATGCTTCAGTTGGTGGTAACGAGGCGGGATTCTTTTTGCTTTTGACGATTGAACCTAAAAAACAGCGATATTTATGTGTATCTATGTAGCGATATCTATGCGTAGGTATCTATGCAGCGATATCTATGATTAATAATTGAACTGCTAGGCTAGCGAGCTGCGAGAGTGCGACCATGTGATAAATATATGATAACGGATATATTCCTCCGTCGCCGTCCTATAATGTTTACGTTTACCGCGGAGCCATGCATCAGTTATCAGTCGTATAAAAAATGCATATAACAATAAATGTTGGAAATTTAGTCTTTAGACTTTATTTAGTATTTATTTTTGTATATAACGTATTTTGTCCTAGGATGCTACATTTGAGATATTTTGGCAAAACTTTTTTTTGGGAAATACGTAAAAAAATTATATCTCCAAATCGAGTTCAAGGTTTTGTGTTTTTATGGTGTCGTCTTAAAATGTGGCACAAAAGTTTGTATAAGGTCTTACACAAGAATAAAAAAACCAACGGCTGGATTTTACTTATTTTTAAATTTGTTATTATTAAAAGTGAACTAAATATTTCCTACTATAGTTTTGTATCAATGCATGCATTTGCTGCGTTGGTATTTTTTGCCTTCATCCTGACACGTATGTATCATAATGCTTAACTTATGGTATATATCTTGCTTCTTATACCAAGTGAATATAATTAATGTAAGACATAGCATTAATCCGGAAATAGACAGGATTGTCCATAGTGAAATTGTAGATTGGTCATCTATTTGATCCAATAGGTTTGCATCATTGTATATCTGAGGAAGTTCAGCTAACTTGACGGTCTGTAGTTATAGTGGTTGTGTATTGATTGATTGACTATAGTATGTGGTACCATGTTTGGTAACTGTAATCTAGACACTTAAATATTTCATATTTAATTTTGATGGTACATCCTTCTGGGATAGTTGTTATTGTATTTTGGTAGATTTCTATTACTCCATCTACTGTGCAGGCTTTGTGGACAGTCAGAACATCTGGGATGAAGATCAGGACATGATCTCGGCTGATTTGTTCAATTAACGGTTCTAGGAAATAAACATGGATATGTTTACAATAGCTCGTGTCCTTTCATTATATGATATTTGGTAGTTAATACTCTTTGTTAGGTGATAGGTCGTTTGGGCATATAGAGATGTTTTCGATCTTGGGGTTTCCGAGATCATAATCATGAAAAGGATCATTTTGGTATCTTTCGTCTAGATCTAGTACGTTGGTGTCGTCATATATGGTTTGAGGATCACCCTCTGCTTCATCTTTATCATTATGCCGTTCCTGTATCATCACAGTTATTGTCAAGCCCTTGTATAATGTTTTCGATCTTGGGGTAGGCTTCATTCCTCATCATGTGCGTAGATCTATCAAGTATAAGGATTGGTTTAGGAAGTACAAGAGTGAGATTTTTGATAGGGATTGCGTATATGTGAAAGCTCGAAATTATTGTTTTATTATGATAGGTACATAAATTGAAAATATAATTCTGTCAATTAGGAAATTGACTTCTCTGCCTAATAATTGAAAATAAGTTGTTCTCTGCCTAATAATTGATTGTTGATTGATAAATTGTATTATTTGATTTTTCTTATAAAGTTGAGAAAGTTTTATACTTAATTCCTTGTAATTTATCATAATTCCAAAGGGTTTTTTGAACTGTTAAAGTGAGCAAATCCAATAGCGACGTTTATGTTGTCTATAAATACTATCAGGATTTGACAATTGTTTATAATTTCTTGTAGAATTCCTTGCTTAACTCTTTTCCGAGGCGATAACCTTAATAACCTAAGCTGAATAACCTTATTACGCTTCGTTTGTGTCTGTAGCAATATATGCTCAGCTTGAAATATAGATATTGTTTTTCCATCTGTGTGCATTTTTATTATATGAACATATGATTATAATTTACTTAATTATTTTCTAATTGGTTCTAAATCTATAACATAAATAAATTTGTGTTTTGCGACTATTATCTTTGTTGAACTTAAGTTTATGGGAGGATTGGATGTTTTAGATTTTCTACTTTTATGTCTTCTGTCGCAGAGACAGTTCTGTCTTTAAAACTAAATACTAATATCAAGAGGAATATCGTCTTCATTGTCGCTCTATAGCAAAGGGCGATCATTAGTAGATTTTCTACTAGGTTTTACTATATTTTTGTGGTAGAGGGTTTGTGGTTAAGTGCCTTTATTAGTTTTCACTAACATAATTAAGTCTTTAACGGCTTTGGCTTCTTTAAACTTCTAATTTTATGTATTTTGTATTTCGTGAATTACGAGTTAATTTTCTTTTTTATACTTAATTTCATAGTTATTTATTGAGTATTTAATTGCTTTGTCCGTAGGCTTTCTATAATGAATGTGGATATTAAAATTGGGGTTATATAAAATGTCTAAATGTCTAAATCTATTTTTTTTATTGTTTTATTTGAGTTAAATTCTCCAATAGCGGGAATGTGGGCTTTATATCTAATTTCTGATTCTCCGTTAGAAGTTTTTATTACTGTTGGGTCGTGATATATATTTTGAGGATAATATTTTTCAATTATGTCAGGTCTAATAGTTATTTTTGAGCAACCTGTGTCTATCAATAATTTCATAGCCGGGTTAGAGCGTTTTATATAGGGTAAAGTACATGGTAATAATATATTATTAAATTCGTCTATGGTTAGGTCTGATTCTTTAGGGTAGGGGTACACTGAAAATTTTCATTTTCGATGGAATCATTACTAAGTTCAGGATTATCATTTTGATAAAATTCTTGGATATGATTTTCATATGGATTGTCAAAACTTTGTTAAGTCTCTTCTTCATAGCTATCTGAGGGATACTGATTATATTGTTCTGGGGGATACTGGTTAAAATCCCAGTCTGAATGAAATACTTCTTCAGCGTGGAAAGTTGGGCGAAATTGACTTTGAAAGAAATTTGGTATTCGTTGTGGCAAATTTGTATTCTTATTTTTGTTAAAATATTGGGATGCATTTTGTGGCTGTCTGGGGGTCACTGATAAACCGGAGATTGGTACAGGTTTAGAATTATCATATGTTTGGTTAGGTTTCCATACATTTTGGAGTTTATTTACTGGTTTTCCAAATATTTGACTATTTGTAGGGAATCTATGTTAGGGCCTTTGAAGGTATTTACCAATGCATCGCATCCTGATACATAGTCATTTAATGCAAATGTATTACCGTCGAAGGTTCTGATGGAATCTACGTACATTTTTACTAGTTGATAATTAATTTTTATTGCAAATTTAAACGGGCTGGTCTTATACGTATACCTTTGTCGGGCTTCACATATACCTTTGTCGTATAGGGAAAGGATGTACTGCAAAAGTACGGGGGTCTTCGGGGTCGAGTTTGAACAATACTTGGTACTTACTTGCGTTGGCATGTACGGGCTTCTTCTGGAACACTGGGTTGTGTCAATTAAGTGTCAGCATAGAAGACCTACCAAATAAACTATTTACATAGGAACAAACTTTATTGCGTTCAGCAAAGTGAATACAGAAGTAATGTTATTGATGGTCAGCGCATCTAGCCTTTTATATAAAATAAATAAAAGCATGCCTTTGATGCGTCGCTATTTTTTGCCTTCATTCTGACAGGTATCATAATGCTTAGTTTATGGTACCAGACGTAAACAAAGACAAAATAAAGATAACTGACATAGTAGTACAATGTTACAACTCGCGTCATATGATATTACAATATATACTGCGATTGAGATCACGACTATGTTTTAGCGGTCTGAAACGCTTTATACAATGTATCCAAATGATTTGAATTTCTACTACACTGAATTATACTATGACTCAGTGCAAAAGGAGACCTACCAAAAATAAACTATTTACACAGGAACAAACTTTATTGCGTTCAGTAAAGTGAATACAGAAGTAATGTTATTGATAGTCAGCGCATCTAGCCTTTTATATAAAATAAATAAAAGCATACCTTTGCTGCGTCGGTAATTTTTGCCTTCATTCTGACACGTAGGTATCATAATGCTTAGCTTATGGTACCAGACGTAAACAAAGACAAAATAAAGATAACTGACAAAGTAATACAATGTTACAACTCGCGTCATATGATATTACAATATATGCTGCGATTGAGAGCATGACTATGTTTTAGCGGTCTGAAACGCTTTATACAATAAATCCAAAGGATTTGAATTTCTACTACACTAAACTATACTATGACTCAGTGCAAGAGGAGATTATTATTTTAAGTCGTTTGGGTTTTAATAGGCATTTTTGGCCACATTTATATATAACTTTTTTTCATAAAATCGTCACATAAATCGCCTCTTAAAATATTTACATCTTGTTTTGTAACACTATGCATATTGCACAATTATTTCTAAACTTCTTTTACCAAGATATCCACCGTAGCATTATAATCCTATATATAATTCCACCATGAGTAGCTACCATGAGATTTTTCTAGTTTAACTTTATTAAAATGGCTATGTTGATATTTAAAATTTTTCTTGTGTGCATCTTGTATGCATCTTTTTGCCGATGGATATGTATAACGCGTAACCCAGTTAGTGTTTGTTTTAATACTAAAATCGGCTATCTACTCATTACACCAAGCACCTCATCATCACCACCATCAGTCTTTTTAAATCGAACCTGTACCTTAAAAACATTATCTATTAGCACGAAATAGTCGAATATTGATGAGGTTTACTCTTTCCACGATTCAATTTTATTAATGTAGTTCATTTTCATTGAATTTCATAAGCTTTATGACCATATGCAAGCAGTTAATACACACTTATTTTGTACACGTTTACCACAATGAAACAATAATAAGACATAACCTAGTGGCTATACCTAGTACTAAAGGCAAATATTCCAACGATAAGACAAGCGGGACAAAAGTCCATGGTCGCAAAAATTAAAAATAAGTAAAAACCTGCGGTTGGTTTTTTATTCTACATAATTAATTGATCGGATTTACTTATTTATGATTTTTTCTTAATTGACATTTCTTTGCCGCAATATTTTAAGAAGACACCATTTGTAATATGTGCCGGAGTGCGGAGAGTGCAAAATTCTGCTGTACCCAAGCCCCATTGGGATCCTTGTACTTCGACCTAGACATCTCGCCTAGGTCTAGGTTACCCAGGGCTATTTCCCTCAATTGGCCAACGTTCTCCCAAAATGGATTCTATGGTTGATAATATGGCAGGACATCTATGAGCGACTCTACAGATGGCTGTATCACAGCTACTTGTTTCATCTTATAGCTTCTTACATTTCTAATGAGTGTTTTCTTTGATCATTTGTAGTTTCGCTGCATTGGTAAAGTACTCGAAGGAACAGGCCCAAGAATTTTCGGACTGGCTGGCTTCTTGGCCAGTTTGTCAGCTTCTTTATCAGAGTGTCCTTTCACTCAACATAGGGAAATGTTATGCATATGGCAGGCTCTCACAAGCGCTTGGTGACATTCCCATGTTGACTCTTCAGTTATTTTATAATGTTTTCGGGCCAGTAGTGATTGTCTTACTATCTGTGTAGATTCTGATTGTCTTGTCCGTTATTGGTCTACGAACAATATCTCCCGCCGCTATGGTTATACATGCCATTTCGCAGACTTCTGGAATATATACCATAGCCTGCTTCCCCATTCTGCTTTGGTCTATCTGTGAAGAGAGTTTACATCTTCAACTCCGGTCTCATCTCCACCATTAGTTTGTATGGAGTAAGGTTTAACAAAGACAGGCCTATGCGGAATACGATCTTCACGCGCTTGTAAAAAGGGTATCGTTTTTATAGCCTCAGTCCACATGCGGAATCTAGTTTGGCCACAGCTTGCGTTTAGTTGTACACCTACAGATTTGAAGTGAACCATGGTAGTCAATGCCCCTTCTTCTAGATATAGTTCCAGCTGTGGAAGATATAACATTACCTACAGTGCTCTCATTGGTGCAGTTTGTATAGCTCCGTTTATGCCTAAACAGGCAACTATTTGTACCTTGCACAGCTTTGTGCAAGGTACATTTGTTGACTCTTGGGCCACCAGGCAACAGCTCCATAGACCACTGTTGGCCTTATGATAGCAGTGTACATCCACACGACCATATTGGGTTTAGTCCCCAGGGGTTTCCCTATGGTTCTGCGACCCGGCTCATATGGAGGACGTTTTTATTCCTCTTTCAAGGTGAGATTCCAGTTTAGTTTAGCATCGAGGGTTACACCCAGGTATTACACATGCTTCTTTGCAAGGAAACATATAATACTCGTAGTTCCACAAACCAAACTACCAACGTTAAAAAGTCAATAAAATATTTAATAGATCTATTTTAATAGATCTACACGTTTCTATTTGCACAAGCAGAATGTTGATTTTAATTGAGATTTATCATTGAAGTAAATACGTGACATAGGAAAAATATCATATTAGATATTGTTTTTATCGTTGAGTGTAAACTTACGAGTTATTCATGCTAAAATAAATAGCTCATTACTCATGTTAAAATAATGTATTGCTTTAACATTTATATTGTATGGTATGGAATAATACCTGTCAAATATCTAGCTAATATATCTTGCTTAGTTAATGTAAAATGATTTTCAGTAACGATTAATTAGTCATGTAACCAAGATAGAAGTATCCAAGCCTATAAGAAGTATCCAGGACCAAAAAAAACTTTTTAAAAATTTAGTACCGTAGATAGGTGTCATAGTTCTACATTTTTTAAATATTTTCAGCTTCCTATCACCTCCGGTCTAACCGGAATTTAATCAAATGCTATTATTTTAAATACGATACCCCATATATTATTACCAGTGACAGATAAATGTCTCTGTTATTACACTTTTAAATTTAACATTAAAATCTGAGTAACTTTCATTAGCATGTCCTATACCCATCTCTAACCATTTTGAGATAGTAATGATTTTGTCAATTTTCTTTTACCACAACGTTTAACAGAAAATTAAATATCTCAATTGTGTATTCCATACGAACAGCTCAAATGTTAACATTATTTAAACAAAGGGTGGTCATTTTGGTTTTATAAAACAAATCCAGCTTATATTTCACAGGGCGTATAAAAAATATGTTACTATTTACAACTTTGAACAATATAAGTCACTTTTTTAAATGAAACGCCCCATATATTATTAACGCAATCGACAGAATATAAAAACCCTCAGTCTGTCCATCGTAACTTGCATTA
The DNA here is from genome assembly GCA_964058915.1 of Tetropium fuscum. Taxonomy (NCBI): domain Eukaryota; kingdom Metazoa; phylum Arthropoda; class Insecta; order Coleoptera; family Cerambycidae; genus Tetropium; species Tetropium fuscum. The sequence continues at coordinate 3,726 of CAXKVY010016407.1, read as the reverse complement.
GCGCCAGTGTACCCACTAGCGGTTGAAGTTTGACATAACGGCGGAGATATTTTGTGTAGGTATTATTGCCGTAGCGCTGCGCAGTGATAATAAATCATATTCAACACTCAACAGTGCTTATAAATCTAATAATTAGTGGCGAAACTGCTATAAAATAGAAATCCATATTATAAAATGTGGTTTTAAAGAGATTATTAGTAACGATTGGTCTGAAACCAGCTTTAAGAAGGGTAGCTACAGTGAAGAACCAGTTGCAGTAGTAGAAGGGTAGTTACAGTAAAGAACCAAGTATTTGGTTCTTTGCTGATTCTCTACTAGACGTTAGATAACAGTTTTTAAAAGATGATCCATGTTACCCTAACACAGCTTTCTAAAAAAATTGTTTGTAAATGCGGAATATTCAACCTTATCTAAGTAAAATATGATGCTTCTGCCAAAGAACTAATTTGTAAATAAGCAAACAGGGAGGGACTACAGCTATTTTATGACAACAAATACATAACACCCGTTTAAAAGTTTTGGCTGTTGTATCTCTTTTCTATACCATCATCCAATTATTCATATTCTTAATCAAAAAAACATATATTTCGTCTACCTATGTTAGGTAGGAACATAAATATAATCCGTCTCAATAATCTGTCAATTAATCCCATCGGATAAGTCTAGCAGTATATTTTAGTGGATATCAGGTAATTCCTAGAACTAAATTTAAAACGATTATTCAGATGAAAATTTAGGTCGAATATTAACACACTGCTGGTAATATTTGTGACAAACAAATTTGAAACTGATATACATACGCGTACTCCGGCCACCAGCGCAGTATTCGTCAACCTGGAACATTCAATATTACCTATAAGGACCGTCATTCGATGAATAACCGAAAATAACCGTATTTGCGAGACTACAAATACAAACTGTGAATAGGTAGGCAGTTGTAGGTACTTTATATAATTAGGTACCAGATAGGTATCGGACCCAGGCGCCGGCCCTGGCTACCTGCTGAGCCAATTAAGACGTTGAGGGCGTTGAACTAATGTTCTAAGGGGCGGAGATCTGACCAAAACAGACGAATTTTCGCTCGAGTGCAAGTCCATTCTCTCGTTGGATACAGTATACAATATCCCCGTGCCACCGATGAACTCTTCCAGCCTCCTAATCTCATTAAACTTTCTGAATTACCTCCTCCATCAGAGTGAAGTGTTACAGGTGTGCGCCTTAGACAATGACCTGTATTATATACAGGTCATATTATGCCTTAGCATCAGCTAAATCTAAATACGTTGTAATCCTTATAGGTATAATCCCGAAGGTGTTTTTACCCACAGGCTGAACTGTACATCGTTATTACGATAAGCCAAAAAAATTTATCATGTGACGCTTTGCCAAGTCGCAATGATATATAATGTCTTTAACTTTAATGCAAACATTTCACTTTCTTCGGTAACTAAAAAGTTCCTTGCCTGACCATTTCTGCTCCGAGGAGTGTCAATAAGTAGGTATATGCGTACCAAGGTCTCGGATGTCAGTAACCTTATCTAGGAAACATTTTTCAGTCGGTATTTTTTCCGGAAATGTTAGAACGTGTTCACGGGTCAGAACCATTGATTTTTTCGGTTGATAATTCCTTCCAATTTGTTTCAGATATAGTTGTAATTGAACAAACTTTTCGTTACTTCTAATATTTCTCTTAACTATCAGTTCTTTCCGCAACATTGAAAACTTTATTAGCGAATTAGGCGAAAATAACTCAGACAAATCTTGAAAATAAGCCGTCATAACGGTTTCGTTGATACTACTCAGTTTTCTCTCAACCATTCCTCAAAGCGGCAGTATTTTTTCTCCTATACCTTTTTGGTTTTATGAGACACAAGTGCCTCGACTGCTTTAGCAGCCTTTAACTACAACACAACCCAAAACAAGTAAATGATGAGAGTTATTGAAATTTTGTTTGTCATATACAATTGCTATACAACTACGGCGTTTACAAATAATTTTGATTTTTACTATTTTAAATTAAATCGTTCTGAACATAATAGATGTTAAATTAATAAATCGCAAATGTCAAAAAAATGGAATTAAATAAGTGCCAGTAACTGCCTAATAGGACATTAAACGTTGAAGGCACCACGGGTTATAGGATAATGACGCCCTCAACGACGTATATACCCTCGTGCCAGGGCCATTCCTCGGGAAGTACACCGCTGACCTCGGTGCGTTATTATCCTTATAACACCTTTGATACCTTAATTACTATAATGTTTGTATTTGTATTCGAGGGCGGGCGCTGGTGGAACTTGGATGGGTGACCTAGGCAGACATGGGGATGGGCTGTGGGAGTCCAACTGAGACCTGGGAACACGCAACATCTGCCGCGGACGCGTGGTCCCAGATAAATGGTAATGAGGACCAGAGTAATAAATCTCGGTAACTCAGAACCATACTAACATACATAAAAATTGTTGAGACTTTTCCACCAAGCCACCCGTAAGAAATAGGATGGTTTGAAAAAAAGTACTCAAGTAAAAAAGAGGAATGCACAAAGGGCCTAATGAGGCCTAAGTGCTGTAGTGGAAGTAAAACCACTACACTCCGATCCATATCCATATATACATATAATGTTTGAATTGATTATTTCGTATTTTGTTACCATGTAATGTGTTATTGATATAACGATAATAAATTTCTGACATGTATAAATGAATGTTCAATATTTTTCAGATATGGTGTGGACCTACAAATGTACAAATAACAGCTGCGTACGAGAAAAAAGAGACATTGAACATGTGACTACATTGGAAACATGCAATATGTTATGCACAATACCTCCTCTTTGGCCTCTGCCGACCGATATAAAAGTGACGAACAAGGATTCTTCGACATTTAATAAAAATCAAGTGACAATAAACTCAAATTTCTCCCAGAAACTTACAAAAGATTTGCAAGAAGCTACACACTTGTTTATAAACAATTTACCTAAGGCTAAGGATTCTGTCGTAGATGATGTAGATATTAAATATTTTAACGTATCAATAAATATAATTAACGACATAAATGAAGAAAATAAACTAAGAATCTCCACAATAGAAAGTTATAACCTCCATGTACAAAGGATGGTAAATGGTATTAGAGTTAACATTACAGCTCCAACATATTTTGGCGCAAGACACGGTTTAGAGACGTTAAGCCAATTAATATGGCTCGATTCTGAGGCACAGAAGCTTAGAATAATTCATGATGTTCAAATTTTCGACAGCCCTAAATTCCCGCACAGGGGACTTATGGTTGATACAGCAAGAAATTATTTTCCAGTGGCTCACCTAATGAAAGTCTTAGATGGAATGGCTGCTACAAAACTGAATGTTTTTCATTTGCATTTAACAGACGCTGTAAGTTTTCCTGTCATTTTGCCAAATAATAAGGCATTTGCTGAATACGGGGCTTATAGTTCCGAGATGGTGTATACTCCTGACGATATTAAAGGTTTGCATTATGCATTATTAAATAAAAATGTAGACAGATTACGGTAGAATAGGGACATGACTAAAATTTTAAATATAAAAATAATACTAAAAAACATAGCGTAAGGTTGTAATAAAACGTGTACTTCACAAAAAAAAACAAGATTTCTAATTATGCGCGTTCGGTATGAAGGATCTAAATAGCGATAAAATTGACGCGGCCCGAAACGAGCTGTGGCGTTACAGGCTACAATATTCGGTAGGC